>JARGCV010001234.1:0-33611 GCA_034064705.1 Bothrops alternatus | reverse complement strand
ACGCGTTTGGTGACCTGTTGCCACGCCAACCTCTGCAACCGTGATGGGGCCTCCTGGCTAGAGATCAGCTACACCCTGTTGGGAGGAATTCTGGTTTCTTTCTTCCTCTTCCTCAGCTGAGACTGAATTTCTCCATGATTTGGCAGAGAGCCTACTTCACTTTCCTAGGAACATGGGTTCAACTATGGGTTGTCTTCTCTTCCTATTCCTGGATATCTGTTTGTCTCAAATAAAGAAAATTGGAACAGAAACGGTCTGAAAGTTACTGCAAACATAGATGGAAGAGAATATTTGTAGCTCAGGGCTGAACTGTGGGGTCCTTGGTGCTCTCTGAGTTGGGTTGTTCTCTTGAAGACATTTCAAAGTACAACTAGGCAAAATAATAATAGTAGTAGTAGTAGTAGTAGTAGTAGTAGTAGTAGTAGTAGTAAAGTTGGAAGGGACCTTGGAGGTCATCTAGTCCAACCCCCTGCTCAGGCAGGAAACTCTGTACCGTTTCGAACAAATGGCTGTCCAGTCTCTTCTTAAAAACCTCCAGTGTTGGAGCATTCACCGCTTCTGGGGGCAGGTTGTTCCACTGGTTAGTTGTTCTCACTGTCAGGATTATCATCAGTGCTAGAAGAGAGTGGGGTTTGTGGAATGGAGGGGAAGAGAAGGAGGAGGAGAAGGGAAGGAGGAGGAGAAGGGAAGGAGGAGTCCTTGGTGCTCTCTGAGCTGGATTGTTTTCTTGCAGACATTTCATTACCAAACTAGGCAACATCATCAGTGGTAGTAGGGAGTGGGGTGTTAAGTCTGGGATGTTATGTTGCAGGTGCTTGTCTCTTTGAATTCTGAAGTCCCAGAGCAGTTTAATTTTATCATTTTCTATGACTTTCTCTATTTTATGATCCCACCAGTTCTTGCTTACAGGCAAATGATATTTCTTGCAGATCTTCCAATGCACCATGGTTGCTACTTTGTCATGCCGCTGCTTGTAGTCAGTCTGTGCAATCTTCTTGCAGCAGCTTACCAGGTGGTCCACTGTTTCTTCAGCTTTTTTGCATAGGTGGCACTTACTGTCTGTTGTTGTCTTCTCAATTTTGACTTTGTATGCATTTGTCCTTAAGGCTTGGTCTTGTGCAGCCAGAATTAGTCCCTCAGTCTCTTTCTTCAACTCTCCTGCTCTTAGCCATTGCCAGGCCTTGTTATTAACTGCTTTCCAGCTATTTTTTAAATGTATGGCCATGTAGTGCTTTGTCTTACCATGCCTCTGTTCTGTTCTTCATTTGGTCTTTCTTGTAGGCCAGTTTGCTCTCTCCAGTAGTCAGTAAGCCTTCCTGATATACCAATTTCAGTGCATCTTCATCACTGTCCTTCAGATATTCTTCCAAAGCCATTTTTTCTTCTTCAACCATCTGATGTACTTGCAGCATTCCACGCCCACCTATTTGCCTTGGTAGATAAAGTCTGTCAATGTCACTGCGTGGATGAAGGGCATGATTCATTGTCATTATTTTTCTGGTCTTCCTATCCATTGCTATTATTATTATTATTATTATTATTATTATTATTATTATTATTATTATTATTACTGTTATGATTACTATTATTATGATTACTATCATCATCATCATCATCATCTGATGCATGTATAGTTTGGATGTTCTTTGGGCATCATACATGGAATGTGTACTGCATACCGCAATAGTTTCAGTCACCTGTTCCATGAGTTGGTTGATTGATAGTCTCTCTTTTTGGTTGGTGGATGTGCTTTGCTGTTAGCGTTGTTTCTAGTTTCTCTGTTCTTACCTACTTTGCTGTCCTTTTTTCCGTGTCTTTGTGCTTGTCTTTGTGCCTTGTTTTTTTGGTGTAGATCAGGGTTCTCAACCTTGGCAACTTTAAGACTTGTGGACTTCAACTCCCAGAATTCCTCAGCCAGCTTTGCTGGCTGAGGAATTCTGGGAGTTGAAGTCCACAAGTCTTAAAGTTGCCAAGGTTGAGAACCCCTGGTGTAGATGAAGTATGAGGTAGTACGCCCTTTGGCTTTGAGAGGAAAAAAAATGACTGTTTACATTGAAGCTAAGGGTTACTGTTTTCTTGATTTGCTCCTTATTTATCCTGCCCTCTCTGCCTTGGTTTTCTGACTGCCTTTGTGTGCTCAGCCAGTTTTTCTGGTTTCCCTCAGTTGCCTCAAGCAATCTTGGGTGTGAGAAAGACGGAAGTCAAACTACCTTTTCTGGACTGCTCCTGTTGTCTGAATCCCAAACTGCAATCTCTGGAATTGTGCCCAGGTCCTGCTCAATCCGTTCTCCAGTCAAGACTGGAGCACAGATTGGCTGAACGGATAGACAATCGATTACAAAGCACACTACCAAAGGGGGTTGGGGTGGAGGTTGCGGCACAGAGCCTAAACAAAAGATTGTACACACCTTCAGAAAGGCCTTAGGTTGTGTGTGTGTGCGCGCGGCATGCTTATCTGTGTATCTCTGTACAGAAATAGTCATGGTGAGAATATTTCTTAATCATTGTAACCCAAGTAGGTGATAGCCTTGAGGATGTTCCCTAACTGGATAATGAAATGTCTGCAAGAAAACAGCCAATCTCAGAGATCACCAAGGATCCCACAATCTTTTTCCTTCTCCCTCCTTCTCCTCCATAAGCCCCACTTTCTTCCAGCATGGATGATGTACCTTGTTTGGGTCATGAAACGTCTGCAAGAAAACAACCAAGCTCAGAGAGCACCAATTTCTCCTTCTCCTTCTCCTTCTCCTTCTCCTTCTCCTTCTCCTTCTCCTTCTCCTTCTCCTTCTCCTCCTCCTCCTCCTCCCTCCCCCTCCACTATGCAAGCTCCACTCGCTTCTAGCACTGATGATGTTACCTAGTTGGGTAATGAATATCTATGCAAAGACAATCAAGCTCAGACACCACCAAGGATCCATCTCCTCCTCCTCCTCCTCCTCCTCCTCCTCCTCCTCCTCCTCTCCCTCTCCACAAACCCCACTCATTTCTAGCACTGATGATGTTACCTAGTTGGGTAATGAAACTTCTGCACAAAATAACCAAGCTCAGAGAGCACCAAGGGCCACACCGTCCTCCTCCTCCTCCTCGTCCTCCTCCCTCCCTCCCTCCCCCTCCACTATGCAAGCTCCACTCACCTAGCACTGATGATGTTACCTAGTTGGGTAATGAAACATCTACACAAAGACAATCAAGCTCAGACACCACCAAGGATCCATCTCCTCCTCCTCCTCCTCCTCCTCCTCCTCCTCCTCCTCTTCCTCTCCCTCTCCACAAAGTCCACTCCCTTCTAGCACTGATGATGTTACCTAATTGGATAATGAAATATCTGCACAGAAACAACCAAGCCCAGCGAAGATCAAGCATACCACAATCCTCCTCTTCCTCCTCCACCCTCCTCCTAATCCACCTCCCTCCCCCTCCTCTATGCAAGTTCTACTCCCTTCTAGCACTGATGATGTTACCTAGTTGGGTACTGAAACATCTGTAAGAAAACAACTCAGCTCAGGAGCAACAAGGATCCCACAATCCTCCTCCTCCTCCTCCTCCTCCTCCTCCTCCTCCTTCTCCACCACCACCACCACCACTTCCCCCCCTCCCTTCCTGACAGCCCAGGAATGCTTATTCAGAATCCAGAAAGATAATGGGGTACCTGTGAAACTGTCTATCTTACCCCAGAGGGAGATTTTGCTGAGAAATTCCCTTCTGAGATCAACGAAGGCAGATACATCAGAAGTATAGAAAAGAATTTATTCAGAAAAGGGAAAGACAGGGGAAAACAAGAAAGAATCACAACTGCAGTCAGAGAGTTCCACATAAACGCAATAATTTTAGTGGTCAGCCCAGCTGAATTATGATTGATCACCTCATTAAATAAGCATATGCTCTTTGTGGGTTATTCATGGTTACTTTCCTGGATGCTTGTTAAGAATATGTGTTGATGGATATTTACTTCTATGAAATTAGCGTTTGGAAACACGGTAAGATGAAGACATGGTCCCGAGCTTCATCCTAGAAATGATGTTGGCACCAACTGACCCAGTGAGGTGCCTTTGCAAGTTTCAAAATTAATTAATATGTTCCTCCTTTGAAGCCCAGTTGAAGTAATTTCCCCAGCTGTTTTTTGTGCCTGCTCGGCCAACAATCTTAGTAGCTGCAAAATTGAATGAGACAGAAAATGGTTGCAGGCTTTCTAGACAGGACTTGGGGGCCAAGCCCTATGGTTCAAGGTTTTAAGGGGTTCCCAGCAACCTCAACCCACCCTACCATCCTTCCAGTGACAATCCCAGGCGTTACATTTCCACCCTCTTTTTCCTCACTGTTGGCAGAAGGGAGACTTCAGAGGGGAGTAGATGAAAGCTGATGGCCCCATTGTTATGGTTAGTCCTTTTGGGGGTATCCACATTCAGTCCCTTTTGAAGTTGTACCGAAGGAAGTGAGGGCCCATAAAACCCCTTTGTTCACCCCCCCTTCCCCTTCATCCTATGACAGAATCCAGAGAGGGCAGAAATGGGGTTTTCCGTAGTCGATAACTAAAGATGAAATATAATTGGATTCTGACAATAGGTATCAGATCAAAAGTTTCTTTTTTTTTTTCTTTAGACCCACAGCCTTCCGTTCGTTAGGGCTGATCCTGCTGTTCTTTCAGTCCACAGAATATGGTGGCATCTGGTAGAAACCACGACGAGGAAGTCCATCAGTGTCCTTTCTCAAACGATGTAAATTATATAGTTTGTGTCAGTCTTTGCATAATGTGATCATGGTGGGTGTACTTGACCCTCCTACCCCCTCCCCAACCCCTTGGATACTCATGACAAGCACTAGATACGGTTATGAATAACATGTCTTTGGCTTTATACAGACGAACAGGTTGCCCAACCATTTCTGAAGATGGCCCATCAGCAGATCTAAACAAACCTTCTACTTGTTTTTGTTAATTTGCTGGAGTTCCTTCTTTACTCTTTCGCTGTTGATTTGGTTACTTTTCAGCCAGTAGTGGATATCTTCGGGGATTTCAGGAGAGTCTACCTGCAATTAAAACATACAATCAAATCACACAAATTAAACAGAGAGGGGGGATGGAGGCCAGGAGGACCTAAGCAGAGGCATGCAAAATTGGAACCCAGGTGCTTCTCACTATTTGGGGAAACGTCCATGTTTTCCATAGAATTATCGGCTACTTTATGCTTCTTTCTTGGCACCATTTTAGAGCTGGAATTTGCAACAAAGGAAAAGGAGACTCCTGTTCTATCCCAGCCTATTGCCGTCCCTGTTAAAGGCACAAGGACCCAACCCCTGCTGATGCAATAGGCTGGAGACGTTAAAACAAAACAAACCCCTTTTAATATGGGTGACAAACCTGTCAAATAGTCCAAAACACAAACAGCAAAACTCAAGTCCAAAGGAAGAAAATACTCCCCAAGAAAACACGATGCAAACAGAAGAGAAGTCACCAGCAAGACGAACAGACCAGGATTCCAAGAAGCACTTTGCAAACGGTTGCCTTCAGCAACCAGCACCACCCACACCTCCTCCCTTTATTCAGCAGTCCCAAGGAGTTGCCACTCATTGCCTTCTCCTTTTACTCTGGAGTTGCCGTATTGACTGCTGCTGATTTACTCTCGCTAATTGATGACATGTGCGAGCATCAATTAGCAAGTCCATCAGGTGTGAGTCCTCCGAGTCTGACTCATTCTCACACAGCTGAGCTTCATCAGGAACACGACTGGAGGGCCCAGGCTCTGCATCCAACCGTGAGTCCTGTCATTCCTCCGAGCCTCCTTCTGCCCCTGATGGCCCTTCAAAGGCCTCCTCCACCTCCTCCTCAGATTCCTACGACTCAGCTGTTGCGAGCACAGGCTGGCACAGAATCACAACAACTCCATGGGTCCTGTTTGGAAGAACAGAAGCCATGTAGAAGCCAAGTAGAGACTCTAGAAAAAGTACAGAGAAGAGCAACAAAGATGATTAGGGGATTGGAGGCTAAAGCATATAGGAACGGCGACTGGAATTGGGAATGTCTAGTTTAACGAAGAGAAGGACGAGGGGGGACATGATAGCAGTCTTCCAATATCTCAGGGGCTGCCACAAAGAAGAGGGAGTCAAGCTATTCTCCAAAGCACCTGAGGTGAAGAATGAGTGAAGAAAACACACCATGCAAAGTTTAAACGATAAAGAATGTTATACACAGGGAATTTAGAATATTTTGCATAATGAGGTTTGAGAAATATACCCGAAGGTGGAGTGCTTTTTCCCAGGCATGATTCAGGGCAACAGATAATTTACGCTGCAACCAAGTGTCTTCATGTTCTTCATTTAATGAGACAAAAGCATTCTCAGGAGAATTCATGCTTTAGTTTGTGGGCTAGCTAATCTATATACTATTAAATCTCTGGTTCTTGTAACCTTTAATTGGGCGAAATGGTGCGCCATAAAGCAGAGATTTTTAAACCAAGGGACCTCAACTCTAATTTGCAGAATGCATCCCAAATCTGGGCTATTTTCAAGGCAGATACATCTCTGAATATATCCTGGTTCCCCCCCCCCAGTATATTAGAAATAGTATATTAGAAATTCTGTCTGTGTTGAAGGCATTAAGATTGCGGTAAGGAAATATTTCTGCACTGATGACCCAATGAGTCATGGATTGTCTAGTAACCACCAACGAACAAGTGGCCTTTTTAGAGAAGGCATAAAAATGTCTAGATGCAAAAATAAATATCACATTTTCTACAGGGAACCACAGGTCGTACCAGCTATAATATTAGAAAATGCTTTCCTAATGTTCAACTGGAATCTGCGTTCAGATTCCAGAAAGAAATTCTGACTAATGAGAAGAATCAAGCAGTGGTAAATGTCCTTTTTTTTTTTAATGAAAGTGAACTTCAGCTGAGGCAGCCTAAAATCATATTCGCCTTATGTGCAGCTCTGTGGCGTGACTGGCTCTTGTGATTAACTAGAGGTCCACGATTCCTCTTACACATAATGGTACAAAGATCAGGGAGAAGAGGGCTTGGAAAATGAGTTTCACAGCAGCAGCCCTCCTCACTGTACTACAGCTTAGCTTCTCTGTCTCTCTATT
The DNA here is from genome assembly GCA_034064705.1 of Bothrops alternatus. Classification (NCBI taxonomy): domain Eukaryota; kingdom Metazoa; phylum Chordata; class Lepidosauria; order Squamata; family Viperidae; genus Bothrops; species Bothrops alternatus. The sequence continues at coordinate 26,533 of JARGCV010001234.1, read as the reverse complement.
GCTCTGCCTCTGTCTCTCTTCTCTCTCTCGTCGCTCCCCCTCTCCTTTCTCTCTCCTCTCTCTCTCCTCTTTCTGTCTCCCTCCTCTCCCCTCTATCTTTCCTCTGTCTCCTTTCTCCTCTCTGTGTTCTCTCTCTCCTTCCTCTCTCTCTCCTCTCCCCTTTCTCCTGCCTCTCTCCTCTCTCTTCCCTTTGTCCTCTCTCTCCCCCTCTCCTTTCTCTCTCTCCTCACTCTCCCCTCTCTCCTCACTTCTCTCCCTCTCCTCTCTTTCTTTTCTCTCTCCTCTCTTTTTGTCCTCTCTCTCCTCTCTCTTTGTTTCCTCTTCCTCTTTCTCTCCCTCCTCTGCCCCTCTCTCCTGCCTCTCTGCTCTCTTTCACCTCTCTCTCTCCCCCTTCGTCCACTCTCTCCTCTCTCTCCTCTCTCCTCACTGCTATCTCTCTCCTGTCTTTCTGTCCTCCTCTCTCTCCCTCCTCTCCTCCCTCTCCTCTCCCCCTCTCTGTATCCTCTATCTCTCCTCCCTCTCTCCCTCCTCTCTGCCCTCTCTCCTGCCTCTCTCCCCTCTCTCTCCCTCCTTCTCCCCCTCCCCTTTATCTTTTAGGAAGCAGGTGAAACCTTCTATTGGGAAATCAGTTTTCCACATTTTGGATCTGATCTGATGTATTATTCTTAGCTGCCAAAAATTCTCTTGAGCAAGTAGCAAATACATACATGATTACAAATAAGCCACTTCTTTCCTAATGCTTGATCCTTGATGGCCTATTTTCTAGGAAAAAATCCTGCATTTGTCTCTGCCTTCTTCACATGTCAGCACAGCCTACATCAAGTTGGATTTGAAAACTGCTTCCTGGCAGCTCACTATCTCAACCAGGGTTAGATCTCAAGCAGTTTTGATCTGTCCCATTCCTGCCTCCTCTTTCTCCAAGTCAGGAATGGATGTGACCTTAGGAAAAGAGTTTTCAGGGGCCCAAGAGATGCCTATCCAAGTTGGAGGAAGCAACAGAGTTGAATGGGACCTTGGAGATCTTCTAATCCAACCCTGTGCTCAAGCAGGAGATGCTATGCCATTTCAAACAAAGGGCGGTCCAATTTCTTCTTTAAAATCTCCACGATTTCTGGAGGCAAACCGTTCCACTGATCCATTGTTCTGACTGTCAGGAAATGTCTCCTTTGTTCTAGGTTGCTTCTCTCCTCAAAGCTGCTTAGAAGCAGCTTCAAAACGTGGTTTCGCGGTTGAGCAGAATCTGTACAGATTTTTCTGCACATTTCTACTTGGGAATGTATTCACCATTTTAGGAAGTGAAAGAAACTCTTGACTGCTGACCCTGTCTGAATTCTGTCCAAGTTGATGGCTTGTATGATGGACAGGCGCCCAGAGGTTCACCCTTCACACACCCCTTTTCAATAAGTTTGGAAGCCTTACCTGCCTCCCGTAAAGAATCTGGAGGACTTCACTTGGAGGCATGCCGGTCACGTGATGGCGAGCCAGCAAAACGGCACAAACGAACCCATCTTGGCAATTGATAAACTGTTGCTCCAGGTAAAAAGAATGGTTGTCCCAGCCTAACATGCGTGTCCGGATGGCAAAGTGTTCCCCCAGTTTCAAAGACCGTCGGAAACGCCAAGAGGAGGCCACCAGCATTGTACTCTGCTTACAGTTCCAGATGGTCTGCAACAGTCTACATTGGAACATGTACAGATAACGTGCAAAATCAGCCTCCCGGGCATAGCGGCTGTTATTCATGTGGCCCAACATGTCCAGATCGGAAGGCAAAACCCAGCTGTACCTTAGTCCTTCTTCCAGCACTTTGATTTTTGGGTCTGCCAATCTGTAACGAAGGTACATGATGATAAAGTAGATTAGATACCAAGCATCCAGGAAGGTGAAGCTGATGGCGACCACAAGACAGAAAGCTGAGAATAGGATGAGCGTCAACACCATGTTGCAAAAAAAAAAAAAAAAAATCAATGGTCTGCCTGGAGTGGGGAGATGTAGTTCAGATCCTCAGTTGGATCTGCAAGCTGGAGGAGAGAAGTTCCACACCGATGCTTCTCTCGGCTTCTGCTTCTTCTCCTGCTTAGTCTTGTCCTTGCTCTGCCTGAAGTGACCGGTCCATGCTTCTTCCGAGAGCTTTTTAACTCCTCAGTGGATCTCATGCAGAACTCCACCTGCAGCTTCAACACTTCTTTGATGAAGCAAGAGATAGTCCCGATTGGCTTAAGCCAACGGGGCATTGTAATTTCTAATTACAATAGGTAATTAATGGGTGGCATTGCTACAAAGAACTGTTTCTTCTGTTCTGCATATCTCAACATAAAATCACAGGACTGGAAGACCTCAGAGGTCTTCTAATGCAACCCTCTGCTCATGGTAGGAGATCTTGTAACATTCTGGTCAAATGGTTGTCCAGTTTATTTTTGAAAACTTCCAGTGATGGAGCACCCACAACTCCAGGAGGCAAGCTATTCTACTGATTGATTGTTCTTACAGTCAGGACAGTTCTCCTTACTTCTAGATTGTATCTCTTCCGCCCGTTTCTTCTTGTCTTGCCCTCAGGTGCTTTGGAGAATAAGTCAATCCCCTCTTCTCTGTGACAGCCCCTTGTTGAAAAAAAATCTTCATCAGGGTACAGTCCAAGCCGGGAATAAACAAAACGGAGTCTGCTTTAGAAAAAAGATTGTAGTTTATTGAAGAGCAGAACCACAAGACATGTGGCTCTGGAGCAGCTGACCACATGGTGCTGGGAGTGGTGGGTTTTTATACCTTCTTGGGCTTTTGTGTTTGGAGTTGTTCCTGTGGCATGAACTTTGACCTGAGCTTTTGAGCGTGGCCTTTTTGGTATTCTGATGGTGGTGAGTTAATCCTATTATGTCCTAAAGGTCATGTCCTGCTTCCCCGGGGCTGTGGCTGATGGCTATGTCCTGTTTTAGATGGGTGAGGGGTTGTTGGTTCTAGGAATCTTTGTCTTTCTAATCCCATCAGCTCCAAGCTTCCTGGCTCCAGTCTTTCTGAAAGAATGATCAAATCTGCATTTCTACAGTGTTGGCCTCTGCTTGGGGCAGAGAGGTGGTGGTGGTTTCTGCCTAAGATTTTCTATTATTCCTTTGGGGAAATATATTCTGCTTTTTTTTAAATATCCCCCAAACTATTTCCTTCTCTGGGGGGGGGAGCTGGCTTCCTACATCCTCAAGTAGTGGAAGACAGCTATCATGCCCCCTCCACTCCTTCTCTTCAATAGACAAGGTATACGTAGCTCCCTCAACCGTTCATCATATGATTTAGTTGCCATTATGCAGATCTGACTCAACCTGTATCCTTGAGAGCTTGTTTACCTGCAGTTCGGAACACCCCTCTCTGGAGAGGGATTCCAAAATTAGAAAAAAGCTTCACTAAAGCTGCCACCTCAACAGTGATTATGGGTTTTCTGGAAAAGGGGGAAAGGAAGCCTACATTCAGGCAGAGCTCTGAGTCTTGGTTTCAGAATCCTGGGTTTGTGAAGAAAATAATACAATTCATCTGATATTATGTTTTGGAAATTATAGGGGTCAGCATCTCAACAAAACAAACAAACAAACCTCAACTGGAAGAATGAAGTACTCTATCTCATAGAAGAGAATCTTTGTAGCCCAGAATTGAACTGAAGGGTCCTTGATGCTCTCTGAGCTTGGTGGTTTTCTTGTGGACAGTTTAGTATAGTCATCATCTTTCTCGTTCTTTCTTTCTTTCTTTCTTTCTTTCTTTCTTTCTTTCTTTCTTTCTTTCTTTCTTTCTTTCTTTCTTTCTTTCTTTCTCTTTCTTTCTTTCTCTTTCTTTCTTTCTTTCTTTCTTTCTTTCTTTCTTTCTTTCTTTCTTTCTTTCTTTCTTTCTCTTTCTTTCTTTCTCTTTCTTTCTTTCTTTCTTTCTTTCTTTCTTTCTTTCTTTCTCTTTCTTTCTTTCTCTTTCTTTCTTTCTTTCTTTCTTTCTTTCTTTCTTTCTTTCTTTCTTTCTTTCTTTCCTTCCTTCCTTCCATTCTTTCTTTCTTTCTCTCCCTCCCTCTGTGTCTTTTTCTTTCTCTCTCTTATTTTTCTTATTTCTTTCTCACTCTGTCTCTCTCTCTTTTTCTCTCTCTCTCTCCCTCTTTTTCTTTTTCTTTCTTTCTTTCTTTCTTTCTTTCTTTCTTTCTTTCTTTCTTTCTTTCTTTCTTTCTTTCTTTCTTTCTTTCTTTCTTTCTTTCTTTCTTTCTTTCTTTCTTTCTTTCTTTTCTTCCATTCTTTCTTTCTTTCTTTCTCTCCCTCCCTCTGTGTCTTTTTCTTTCTCTCTTATTTTTCTTCTTTCTTTCTCACTCTGTCTCTCTCTCTTTTTCTCTCTCTCCCTCTTTTTCTTTTTCTTTCTCGTTCTTTCTTTCTTTCTTTCTTTCTTTCTTTTCTTCCATTCTTTCTTTCTTTCTCTCCCTCCCTCTGTGTCTTTTTCTTTCTCTCTTATTTTTCTTTCTTTCTCACTGTCTCTCTCTTTTTCTCTCTCTCCCTCTTTTTCTCTCATTCTTTCTTTCTTTCTTTCCTTCCATTCTTTCTTTCTTTCTTTCTCTCCCTTCCTCTGTGTCTTTTTCTTTCTCTCTTATTTTTCTTCTTTCTTTCTCACTCTGTCTCTCTCTCTTTTTCTCTCTCTCCCTCTTTTTCTTTTTTTCTTTCTTTCTTTTCTTCCATTCTTTCTTTCTTTCTCTCCCTCCCTCTGTGTCTTTTTTTCTCTCTTATTTTTCTTCTTTCTTTCTCACTCTGTCTCTCTCTCTTTTTCTCTCTCTCCCTCTTTTTCTTTCTCTTTCTTTCTTTCTTTCTTTCTTTCTTTCTTTCTTTCTTTCTTTCTTTCTTTCTTTCTTTCTTTCTTTCTTTCTTTCTTTCTTTCTTTCTTTCTTTCTTTCTTTCTTTCTTTTCTTCCATTCTTTCTTTCTTTCTTTCTTTCTTTCTCTCCCTCCCTCTGTGTCTTTTTCTTTCTCTCTTATTTTTCTTCTTTCTTTCTCACTCTGTCTCTCTCTCTTTTTCTCTCTCTCCCTCTTTTTCTTTCTTTCTTTCTCTTTCTTTCTTTCTTTCTTTCTTTCTTTCTTTTCTTCCATTCTTTCTTTCTTTCTCTCCCTCCCTCTGTGTCTTTTTCTTTCTCTCTCTTATTTTTCTTCTTTCTTTCTCACTCTGTCTCTCTCTCTTTTTCTCTCTCTCCCTCTTTTTTTCTTTCTTTCTTTCTTTCTTTCTTTCTTTCTTTCTTTCTCTCTCTTTCTTTCTCTCTCATTTTCTTTCTCTCTCATTTTCTTTTTTTCTTTTGCTCTCTCTCTCTCTCTCTCATTCTCTCCTCTGTGAGTCCTAATTATGTTAAGCCTTCTTGTGCATTAAGGTGACTTTGATTAAGTCTCTCCCTAAATCCAGAGAGAAGGTAGGGAAATTGCCAACATTCAGAATAAACCACAAGAAGCTTTAGCAAGACAGCTGAACTTTGGTGACTGTACAGCTTTAACAGAACAAACGAGTTGGAAGGGACCTTGGAGGTCTTCTAGTCCAGCCCCCTGGTCAAGCAGAAGACCCTATACCATTTCACTGCCAGCTGGGGAATTCTGGGAGTTGAAGTCCACACATCTTCAACTTGCCAGATCTACAATGAGACGAGAGCAAAATCTTAGAAGGTTGAGATGCAGCCTGGTCTGCGATGAAACAGAGAAGCAAGGAATGATGGGAATTTACATATTAATTAAACCAATGAAAACATGACAGGAGTGGGCATTTTTTGCAGAAGCTCTGCAGGGCGTAACAGCTGATTGAGGTGCACCATTCAGCATATTATTTATTAACAATAGTGTTTATTAAATTTATTTGGCCGCCCAGCTTACCACAGGAGAACTCTGCGTTGCTAATAAATCTGGTACATGTTATTTCCTCCAGTGCTGTCCACACAGGCACACATACACAAACACACACACACTGCTACAGGTAGCGATGGCCACAACGGAGCTCAAAATTTATGTTGCAAAGTGAGACATTTGTTGTTGTTTTTAAAAAAAGTTTTATTAATTTTTCAATTTTTACATTCAAGTAATTAGGAAGCAGTGTGGTGATAGGGTAATCAAAAATCCAATAACAGAATCATTCATATATATCTCAGGTTACCTCATTTTAAAGTTCCCTCTCTATTTCCCTTAATTTTTATATCATATTCAGATTCATACATTTCTAGATAGAGCTCAATCAATCAATAGAATTATCAGTAAAATTTTACTTATACATATCCAAATCCTGATTCCAATTACCATGTTCCAATTTAGCCATTAATAACCATAATAATTAAACTTCGGGTAACGGCAATTTCCTTCATTTTATTGCCAAATAACTATTGTGTCTAGAATACACATATTATTCCAAAAATTAAATTCTTACTTTATTTCACAAATATATTCTATTTCTCGTCCTGATAGCTCCTTATTTGCTAATAAAATATCTTTCAGTGTCACAAACCCATTTCCATATTACAATTCAAAACTATAATCTAACAATTAATTTTCATTTCCATTATAAATCTAGGTCCTAAATATTAAATGAATGAATATCTCTAAAAATCTTCTTAACCCGTTAAATAGAATTTTAAGCTATTCCATCATCAATCAAGAAGGGAAGGAGAAGAAGAGAGAAAAGAGAAAAAAGACAAAAGAAAAGAGTCCCATTTTTAAACCTAACTCTGGCAGGTTTCCATACCAGTGACTTAAAATCCTCACATAGGTCTCCCTTCATTCCTACACATATTGTTTGAATCAAGGGAGAATGGCCAGTTATCAATTTTTCAAAGGAACTGGCTCCTTTGTAATTATTAGGTTTTTGCACTAATAATTCCAATCTCCATGTTTGGTTTAAAATGTTTATTGTTAGTTCAGTCTGGTCTTCTGCTTCTTCTTCCAGTTTCGTCTGACTAGAGCAAAAAGTCATGTCCGGTGTTGTAGTTGTTAATTGATTGTCTAGGTTGTCTAGGTTCTCAGTGTATTGTGTTTGTTGTTCAGTTCCTGTTGCTTCTGGAGTTACAGGTACTTTAGTTGAAATCAGTATTTGGTTGTCAAAGTTCTCAATACATGGTGTGTCCAGTTGTGTAGAATCCTCTTTAGTATTAATTTGTTCCTTTTCTGTTGTTTTTTGGCTTGTAGGTTGATCAATTGAAATCTGGAGTTCAATCTTTGGCTTTCACTCTAGAGTTCATTGGCTCAGTAGCTTCAAGGATTTTTTCAACTATAAGTTTACAGTTACGTTGTGGATAAAATTCCTCCATTTCTCTAATGGTTAGAGATAGTCTTTTAGTGGAGGCTATGCTTAGTAAAAGTCAGTCAGTGTCCACCTCCACAGTTTCTAGAAGTTATTTCCACCACCCACCTGTTTCCAACTCTTATCTTTTTTTTTTTATAATGTCAAGGGCAAATCAAGGGAGTCAACAGGCCTCACAGGCAGAAATATTCAGATGCTGTACCAGGCTTCACCACAAGATGTCCCCACAGGCTGCACATTCTTTTTCCAGATGCCCATTAAGTTTTTATCCAGTTAGAAAAAAGGAAAAAAAGATATTTTTCAAAGTTAAGAGATAGATAAAATAATAGGTCTCTATGATAGGACCTTTTTCGGACCCCAAAGTATCCAAAAAATTAAAATCCAGTTACTTAGTTGTTGAGATTAGTAATTATTTTCTTTTCTTTTCAAGACTTAAATTCCCAAAGTAGGCAAACACCGCTGTATTAAAAGCAGGGGAGAGGTTTCAGGAGGTTTTCACAGGAAGGTAGTTAGGGTAAAAGAAAGGTAGGAAAGGTCTCACCCAGATCCTCCATGGTGCTTCGTTGTGCTTAGTTATAATTTTGACTTTTGGCTGGTGCGACTTAGTGATCAGCCATGTTAATGGCCAATCTTTTCTTCCTTGGTCCTGAGGAGCTGCCTCAGATCAAACGGAGGGGCTGCCACCCCTCCGCAATCTAGTGAGGGTCCTCCCCAACAGTGGTTGCCCCTCCAGGACGACGTTAGACCCTTTTCAGGGTCTTCCGAAGAAGGAAAACCGGACGGCGGAGAGAGAGCTCTCCACGCATGTCTGCTGGCACTGTGATCTGGAACCAGAAGCCTTGAAGCGAGACATTTGTTAAGTGAGTTTGCCCCACTTTATGACTTTTCTCGCCACCGTTGTCAATTGCCACAGTTGTTAAGTTAGCCACATAGTCATTAAGTGAATCACGCTTCCCCATCGACTCTGCTGGTCACAGAAGGGGATCATCACGTGACTCTGGACTCTGCGACCATCATAAATATGAATCAGTTGTGGAGTGTCTGAATTTTGATCACGTGGCAACGAGGATGCTGTGACGGTCGTAAGTATGAAAAATGGTTGTAAGGTCCTTCACATTTTTCAGCGCCATTGTAACTTCGAACCGTCACTAAATGCGACTTACAACCACTCACTTAGTGACGGCTTGAAATTACAATGTCACTCAAAAAAAGTAACTTATGACTGTTTTCCACGCTTATGACCATTGCAGCATAGTATAGGCAGGAAACCCTATACCATCTCTCTCTCTCTCTCTCTCTCTCTCTCTCTCTCTCTCTCTCTCTCTCTCTCTCTCTCTCTTTCATCTCTCTCTCTCTATCTATCTATCTATCTATCATCTATCTATCTATCTATCATCTATCTATTATCTCTCTGTCTATCTCTGTCTTTATCTATCTATCTATCTATCTATCTCTATCTCTGTCTATCTCTATCTATCTATCTATCTATCTATCTATCTATTTATCTATCTATCTATCTATCTGTCTATATCTATCTATCTATCTATCTATCTATCTATCTATCTATCTATCTATCTATATATTTCTATCTCTCTCTGTCTATCTCTATCTCTATCTATCTATCTGTCTATATCTATCTATCTATCTATCTATCTATCTATCTATCTATCTATCTATCTATCTATCTATCTATTTCTCTCTCTGTCTATCCCTATCTCTATCTGTCTATCTGTCTATCTGTCTATCTGTCTATCTGTCTATCTGTCTATCTGTCTCTCTCTCTCTCTCTCTCTCTCTCTCTCTATTTCTCTCTCTGTCTATCTCTCTGTCTATCTCTATCTCTATCTCTATCTCTATCTCTATCTCTATCTCTATCTCTACCTCTATCTCTACCTACCTACCTACCTACCTACCTACCTATCTACCTATCTATCTATCTATCTATCTATCTATCTATCTATCTATCTATCTATCTATCTATCTATCTATCTATCTATCTATCTCTATCTCTATCTCTATCTCTATCTCTACCTACCTACCTACCTACCTACCTACCTACCTACCTACCTACCTATCTATCTATCTATCTATCTTATCTATCTACCTACCTACCTACCTACCTACCTATCTCTATCTCTATCTCTATCTCTATCTCTATCTCTATCTCTATCTCTATCTCTATCTCTATCTCTATCTCTATCTCTATCTCTATCTCTATCTCTATCTCTATCTCTATCTCTATCTCTATCTCTACCTACCTACCTACCTACCTACCTACCTACCTACCTACCTACCTACCTACCTATCTATCTATCTATCTATCTATCTATCTATCTATCTACCTACCTACCTACCTACCTACCTACCTACCTATCTCTATCTCTATCTCTATCTCTATCTCTATCTCTATCTCTATCTCTATCTCTATCTCTATCTCTATCTCTATCTCTATCTCTATCTCTACCTACCTACCTACCTACCTACCTACCTACCTATCTATCTACCTACCTACCTACCTACCTACCTACTTACCTCTCTATCTCTATCTCTATCTCTATCTCTATCTCTATCTCTATCTCTATCTCTATCTCTATCTCTATCTCTATCTCTATCTCTATCTCTATCTCTATCTCTATCTCTACCTACCTACCTACCTACCTACCTACCTATTTACCTACCTACCTACCTACCTACCTACCTACCTACCTACCTACCTACCTACCTACCTACCTACCTACCTATCTATCTATCTATCTATCTATCTATCTATCTATCTATCTATCTATCTATCTACCTGATGTGACCTCCCCATCACTGACCACACCTGAAGCCCTTATAAGCAGAAGACCACCAACATCCCCTAAACGCCACTGAAGATGTTACCCAGCCTGGTAACGAGATGTTAAACGAACATGGCTCGCCCTATAGAATAGAATAGAACAGAACAGAATAGAATAGAATAGAATAGAAAATATGGAATGGAATGAAATATGGAATGGAATGGAATGGAATGGAATAGAATAGAATAGAATAGAATAGAATAGAATAGAATAGAATAGAATAGAATAGAATAGAATAGAATAGAATAGAATAAAGCTGGAAGGGACCTTGGAGGTCTTCTAGTCCAGCCCCCTGCTCAAGCAGGAGAACCTATATCATCTCATACAGCTGAATGTCTAGTCTCTTCTTTAAAACCTCCAGTGATGGAGCGCCCACGATTTCTGGAGGCAACTTCTGTTCTACTGGTTAATTGTCCTCACTGTTAGGAACTTTCTCCTCAATTCCAGGTTGCTTCTCTCTTGGATCAGTTTCTAACCATTGTTTCTTGTCCTTCCCTCTGGTGCTTTGGAAAATAATTTGACCCCTTCTTCTTTGTGACAGCCACTTAAATACTGGAACACTGCTATCACGTCTCCCCTATTTCTTCTTTTCTTTAGACTAGCCAAACCCAAGTCCTGCAGCCGTTCTTTGTATGTTTTGGTCTCCAGGGCTTGGATCCCCTTAGTTGCCCTTCTCTGAACTTTTTCCAAACTCTCAACATCTTTTTTTGTGACATGGTGACCAAAATTGGCTGCAGCATTTCAGGTGTGGCCTCACTAGGGTTTTATAAAGCAGTACTAATACTTCATGTGATCTTGATTCTACGCCTCTGTTTATGCAACCAGGGATTGTGTTAGCTTTTTTGGCTGCTGCTGCTGCTGCACATGGCTGGCTTGTGTTTAAGTGATCGTCCACGAGGACTCCAAGGTCCTTCTCACCGTTATTGTTTTTAAGCCGGGTCTCGCCCAATCTGTACTTGTGCCTTTGGTTTTTCCTGCCTAAATGTAAGACTTTGTTTTTCTCCACATTGAAAGTCATTTTGTTGAATAGGGCCCATAGTTCAAGTTGGTCAAGATCTTTCTGGATCCTGAGTTTGTCTTCTGGTTACTCCTGCCAGCTTGGTGTCATCTGCAAATTTTACAAGTTCCCCTTCAATTCCCTCATCTAAGTCATTTATGACTTTATTTATTTTATTTATTTATTTTTGCGATTTCTATACCGCCCCTTTCCCAAAGGACTCGGGGCGGTGTACAGCCCAATTATTAAAAAACATCAATATACAAAAAGTAAAATGATTAAGAATAGATTAAACATTTAGGCCCTAAAACCTTTTAAAACCCAATACATTATCTTAAAAAGCTCAATCCCCTAAAACAATTACAACCTTGTTGGTACCGGAGCTCCTATCCCAGGCCGGCCTGTCGAAAAAAGTATGTTTTCAGTTCTCGACGGAAGCCAGTTGGGAAAGTTACAAATGATGAAACACACACACCCCCCACACACACACTGTGCTACAAGCGTCATAAATACAAGTCAATTGCCGAGTACCCAAATTTTGATCATGTCACTGTAGGGAGGCTGCAAAGGTCGTAAGCATCATAAGTTACGTTTTTTTTGAGTGACCTTGTAACTTCAAACCATCACTAAGTGAGTGATTATAAGTCGCATTTAGTGACGGTTCAAAGTCACAACATTGCTGAAAAATGTGATGGCCCATACGACCGTTTTTCATACTTACGACCGTCGCAGGCATCCTCGTGGCCACGTGATCAAAATTCAGACACTCGGCAACCGATTCATATTTATGATGGTCGCAGGGTCACGTGACAATCCCCTTCTGCGGCCAGCAGAGTCGATGGGGAAGCGCGATTCGCTTAACAACCGTGTGACTAACTTAACAACGGTGGCAATTGACAACGGTGGCGAGAAAAGTGGGGCAAACTCACTAAACAAATGTCTCACTTTGCAACATAAAGTTTGGGCTCCGTTGTGGCCATCGCTACCTGTAGCAGTGTGTGTGTGTTTGTGTATGTGTGCCTGGGTGGACAGCATTGGAGGAAATAACAACATGTACCAGATTTATTAGCAATGCAGAGTTCTCCTGTGGTAAGCTGGGCGGCCAAATAAATTTAATAAACACTGTTGCTAATAAATAATATGCTGAATGGTGCACCTCAGTCAGCTGTTATGCCCTGCAGAGCCTGTGCAAAAAACGCCCACTCCTGTCATGTTTTCAGTGGCTTAATTAATATGCAAAATTCCCATCATTCCTTGCTTCTCTGTTTCATCGCAGACCAGGCTGCATCTCAACCTTCTAAGATTTTGCCCTCGTCTCATTGTAGATCTTTCCAACTCTGCGTTTAAACCGGTGTTTATGTGAAGATGTGTGGACTTCAACTCCCAGAATTCCCCCGCCGGCAGTGAAATGGTCTAGGGCAGGGGTGTCAAACTCAATTTCACTGAGGGCCACATCAGGGTTGTGGTTGACCTCGGGGGGGGGAGGCACGGTTGTTCGTGGTCAGGGTGGGTGTGGTCAGAGTGGGCGTGGTCAGTTCAACATCGCTTGTGTTGGGGGGCACCTGTGTGGTCTGGGTGGGGCTGGGGGGGATCCAGCCTAGTCCTCGAGCTCCTTGGCCACTGGGAACCCATAGTCCAGCCCTGCTATCCCAAGAGGGCGCCCTGCTGCGCTGATCTCCTCCTCGAAGCCACTGCCGCTGTTCTTGCTCTCCTTGGCCATGATGTGTGTGGGAGGGCAAAGTATGTGGGTCAGAGGGAGGCCCACTTTCTCTCCACATGAGGAAACCTGGCTTTGTAATTAAAGTATCCTCGGCAATAGGATGGGAGACCACCAGGATAGATCAAGTTGAGGAGACAAGGGGATGGCAAAAGGGTAACAGGCTGCTGGTGGCCAAATGCTAAGACAGCACTTCCCTCAGACCCTCCCTTTCTCTCATTGTAATCCCCTCCCTCCCTCCCTCCCTTTTCTTCTTTTCCTTCCCTCTTTATTCTCCTTTCTTCCTTCTTCCTTCCCCCTCTTTCCTTCTTTTTTCTTTGTCTTTCCTCTTTCCTTTCTCTATCTCTGTCTATCTTCTTGGATGCTCAAATGCAATAGGGGGGAAACATTTCTCCATGCCTCCTCACCTTGTGATCAAATGCTACTTTTGCTAGTAGTTTGTGGCCACTTAAAAGACGGAGAACAAATCAGCCTCAGTTTATCCCATGCTTGCTTTTAGTGGGGCGTGTCCGCAGACAACAGTACAGCAAAACTTATTGGAAAAATATACATATGTGGTTAGAAAAAATATTGGATGAACAAGTGGATTTTAAACCTGAACTTTTTTTATTAGGCCTGAAAAGACTAATAAGCAGAAATTATATTTAACTCTACATATTACCACAGCAGCAAGAATAATTTTCGCACAATATTGGAAGAATGGAGCTTTGCCATTAGAGGAAGAAATAATCAGGAAGATTTTGGAATGTGCAGAGATGGACAGATTAACTATGAGGCTGAAAGATAAAGAAGATACAGACTATTATCAAATTTGGAATTTATTTTACACTTGGTTAGAGAAAAGAAGCAAGGATTAGGAATTGAACATGTATTAGCTTAGCAAATTTCAGACAACTTGTTGATTGGAAAAATTAACATATATGGGGAAAAAAATTAATAAAAAAGATTGACAAAAAAAAACAGTACAGCAAAACTGTCAAAATGGTGGCTGTGATATTTAATCAGAGCTCCTCTGTTGTTTTTTTTATGTGTGACAGCTTTATCTTTTATGAGCAGAGGTAGGTTAGTTGTTTTTCTATTAATACATAATCCTTAAAAGGGCTCTCCTGTAAGGAGCCTGCCTTGGTCTAATTCAGACTGGAAATATACCAAAAGAAAGTATTTTCCCTCACTCTGCTTTGTCCTGCTTTCCACACTGGAAATGGCTGTTTGCAACAGATAAGGATGGGATACTTTCCTAACAGCTCACAATCAGTGTTAACTTGGATTGTCAACAAAGTTCTGTCTGTCCCAAAACAGAACACAAAATAGCTTTCTCCTTTGAACGGGGGCATTTCCAACCGAAATGCCTCTCTCTCCCTCCCTGACTCCTTCCTTCCTTCTGTCAGAAGGAAGTCTTCATCCTGGTTCATCCAAGCCGGGAATAAATAAGCAACATGGCGACTGCTTTGGGAAGAAGGTTACAGTTTATTGAAGAAGCAGAAAGATGGTCCTTGCAAGAAAGAGCAGAGGAGAGGAAACAGGAGTTGAGCACATGGGCAGTAGATTTTTATACCCCCTCTAGCCTTGTTTGGAATAGTTTCCTGTTCCTGTGGCATGAACTTGGAGGCTATTTCCCATGTCAGGTATTCTGACCTGAGTTTAGGTGTGCCTCTGACAGGGCTTTTCAACCTTTTCACCCATTGTACCACTTTTAGGATATGGCAATATCCGAGGACCACCAGTCGCCTAGCAAGGTGTCAAAAACTTGATGACCCCCCCCAAAGGAAAAAAGTGATAAAGTGCAGGTAGTCCTCAACTTACAACAGTCCGCTTAGTGACTGTTCGAAGTTGCAGTGGCACTGAAAAAAGTGCCCCCCCAAGCCACAGCCGAGCAAGACACCTGCCTGCCCACCCGGTGGCGCTCTTCCTCCTGTCCGAGGTTTTCATTGTTGTGAGCATTTCTGTGGAGGATTGGCAGTGGGGGTGGGGTGGGGGGTGTTTGGTTTTTATTCCCCCCGTCTGCTGGGTGGTTGCAGCAGGTTTTGGTCCCTTCACATGACCCTGGGACACTGTGACCGTCATAAATATGAATCAGTTGCCAAGCATCTGAATGTAAATCACAAGACCCTGGAAAGGCTGCAACGTTCCAGCTGATCGTTGCTTCTTCTGGGCTCAGCGGAAGCGCCAGGATCAGGGCTGAGCTCCAGCTGGAGCCTGGCGCTGATCCTGGCACTTCCGCTGAGCCCTGACAGCCCTGCAGCTCCAGCCATCTCTCACTCAGGCTTGTGCGGTGCTGCCCCCGGTTCAGCTCATTCCCCTCCCCTGCTAGCACTTTTCTAGGATGGTCGCGGACCACCTGCCAGGTGCCAATATATCACAGGTGGCACCCGTACCACTGGTTGAAAAGCCCTGATCTATGATATACTTGATGGTAATGGGTTAGTCCTATTATGTCCCAAAAGTCATATCCTGCTTCCCTGGGGCTGGGCTAATGACTTAGAGCAGGGGAGTTGAAGTCCACGAGTCATAAAAGAGCCAAGGTTCACTACCCCTGACTTAGAGTTTGGGTGAGGTATGCAGATTTTCTCTTTGTCTTCTTGAGTTCCCTGGCTCCAGCCTTCCTGATGGTTTTACATCTGCATTTGTAAGATGGTGGCTGGCTGGCTCCTGCTTGGGGCAGAGAGATAGATTTGGGGCATAGGTTTGGTTTCTGCTTTTCAAAAAAGGATTTTAAAAATCCTTTTGGTGAAAAATATATTTTCCTGCCCTTTTAATATTTCCTTCTCTGGGCTAACTTCCGTCACTTCCTTTCCTTTCCTTTCCTTTCCTTTCCTTTCCTTTCCTTTCCTTTCCTTTCCTTTCCTTTCCTTTCCTTTCCTTTCTACTTTCCTTTCCTTTCCTTCCCTTCTACTTTCCTTTCCTTTCCTTCCCTTTCCTTCCCTTTCCTTTCCTTTCCTTTCCTTCCCTTCCCTTCCCTTCCCTTCCCCTCCCTTCTACTTTCCTTTCCTTTCCTTTACTTCTCTTCTTGCCTCTCCCACACACACACACACACAGAGGCGTGTTTGTGTGTGTGTGTGTGTGTGTGTGTGTGAGAGAGAGAGAGAGAGAGAGTGCGCACACGAAGGTGTGTATGTGTCTTCTCACCCCTTGCAGCCCCGCACCCTCTCTGCGATGGCAGGTTGCAAAGTAATGAAAGTTGTGTTTTTTTGTTTTTTTTTCTCAACGTGCTGCTGATGGCATCATATCCTGCCCCCCCCACTCAGCTCCCACCCCCAGCCTCGTGGCAGGCTGCAAGAAGCATTCCTCTCCCGTTCTTTTCCCGATCTCAAAGTGTGGGGCTGCATGAGGTGAGACAACCCCGCCCACACACACACTCACACTCACACAAACACATGTGCAGGTTCTGGGAGAGGTGAGCTGAGAGCCATGGAGCAAGAGGAAACGTTAGGGGGAAGGGGTCCAAATGGGAGCCTCTGGCAACTTAAAAAGAAAACACATCTATGCAGACAGGCTTGGGGCGTGTGAGCTGTGCTCTGCCCCTGGGCCTTTGATTGGGAGTGTATGTTGTATGAGTGAGTGTAGTTTTATAGTTTTATATTGTAGTATCATTTTATATGACTTATATATTTTGTACTTGTATTTCTGTTGCGAGCCGCCCTGAGTCTGGGGAGAAGGGCGGCATATAAGTCAAAAGAAAGAAAGAAAGGAAGAAAGGAAGGAGAAAGAAAGAAAGAAAGAAAGAAAGAAAGAAAGAAAGAAAGAAAGAAAGAAAGAAAGAAAGAAAGAAAGAAAGAAAGAAAGAAAGAAACCGTGTGGAGCAGTGGCTTCCCTTTCAGTCCACCCTCCACTCCGTTGCCTCCATGCCGGGGTTGACTCTACGCCTGCCAAAAAGGGCAGTTTTGCTTTTGACCCCCCCACCCCCCATGCCAGACACCGTTCACCTGCCGTGTGCCCCTGACAGCCCCTGCAAACTCCTATTGCACGCTGGCAGGCAGAATCCTAAGGCTCCCATTCTGTTTCCTCCATGCTCAGGAAGGAAGCGGCCAGCCACGGCTCTCCCACTCAGGAGTGGGGCGATCCCAGTGGAAGCGTGACGGGCGAGGCTGGGAGGGGAGGAGTGGGGTGAGGTGAGGCAAATGAGCTGCAGCTGCTCCTGCACACCACCAGCCTCCGAGCGCTCACCCTTTCGTGGGCGTGCGACGGGAGATCGCCCAGCCGGGTTGGGGTGGGCCAGGGCTGGGGCAGTGGGGGCCGGTTCCTTGCCATTTCTGTGAACAGCTCCAGGGGCCAAATGTGGGCCCTTGGCAGGCCATATCCGGCCCACGGGCCTTGTGTTGGACATGTCTGGTATAGGGTCTTCTGCTTGAGCAGGGGGCTGGACTAGAAGACCTCCAAGGTCCCTTCCAACTCGTTCTGTTCTGTTCTGTTCCTTATTCTGTTCGATTCCTTATTCTGTTCTGTTCTGTTGTTCTGTTCCATTCCATTCCACTCCATTCCTACTATTCTATTCTATTCTATTCTATTCTATTCTATTCTATTCTATTCTATTCTATTCTATTCTATTCTATTCTATTCTATTCTATTCTATTCTATTCTATTCTATTCCTTATTTATTTTATTTATTTATTTTTTCTTATTTTATTTGGGTTTGTATGCCGCTCCTCTCCAGGGGACTCGGAGCGGCTAACAACACATATATAACAAAAAATACAATATAAAAAACCCAAACAGAATATCTAAAAACCAATAAACACACATTCAATACATCAATCAACCACAATCATCCCCAGGCTTGCCGGCAAAGATGAGTCTGTAGGTTTTTCCAGAAGGCCGGGAGGGTGGGAGAAACGCGGACTTCAGGGGGCAGTTGGTTCCAGAGGGTGGGCGCCACAACAGAGAAGGCCCTCCCCCTAGGGACCGCCAGATGACATTGTTTCGCTGACGGGACCCGGAGGAGGTCGACCCTGTGCGCTCTCACCGGTCGAAGGGAAGTATATGGCAGAAGGCGGTCCCGTAAGTATCCTGGTCCCAAGCCATGAAGGGCTTTATAGGTAATGACCAACACTTTGAATTGGGCTCGGAGACCAATAGGCAACCAATGCAGCATGCGGAGAGTTGACGAAATGTGGGCACAACGTGGCAGGCCCACAATTGCTCACGCAGCTGCATTATTCTGTTCTGTTCTATTCCATTCAATTCCTATTATTCTATTCTATTCTATTCTATTCTATTCTATTCTATTCTATTCTATTCTATTCTATTCTATTCTATTCTATTCTATTCCATTCCATTCCATTCCATTCCATTCCAGTCCAGTCCAGTCCATTCCATTCCATTCCATTCCATTCCATTCCAGTCCAGTCCATTCCATTCCATTCCATTCCATTCCATTCTATTCTATTCTATTCTATTCCATTCCATTCCATTCCATTACATTCCATTCTATTTCATTCCATTCCATTCCATTCCATTCCATTCCATTCCATTCCATTCCATTCTATTCTATTCTATTCTATTCTATTCCATTCCATTCCATTCCATTCCATTCCAGTCCAGTCCATTCCATTCCATTCCATTCCATTCCATTCCATTCTATTTCATTCCATTCCATTCCATTCCATTCCATTCCATTCCATTCCATTCTATTCTATTCTATTCTATTCTATTCTATTCTATTCTATTCTATTCTATTCTATTCTATTCTATTCTATTCCAGTCCATTCCAGTCCAGTCCAGTCCAGTCCAGTCCATTCCATTATCAATGAGAATAGAGCTGGAAGGGACCCTGGAGGTCATCCAGTCCAGGAGACCCTGTACCTTTTCAAAGTAGCTATTGAGTCTCTTCTTAAAAACCTCCAACCTCTGGTGGCAAGCTGTTCCACTGGTTGATTGTCCTCACTCTTAGGAGGTTTCCTGACTTACAACAGTTATTTTAGTGACCATTCAGAGTTACGACGGCACTGAAAAAAATGACGTTATGACCATTTTTCACAGATATGACCTTGGCAGCATCCCAGTGATCATGCGATCAAAATCCGGACGCTTGGTCACTGGTTCCTACTTATGACCGTCGCTGTATTCTAAGGTCATGGGATCCCCTTTTGCGAATTTCTGAGAAGCAAAGTCTATGGGGGAGTCCAGATTCACTTAACACCCGGGTTCCTAACTTATCCACTGCCGTGATTCACTTAACAACTGTGCCAGAATGGTTGTAAAAGGGGGCAAAACTCAACTGAAGAAATGTCTCACTTAACAACAGAAATTTTGGGCGTTAAGTCAAGGATGACCTGTACTGATTTAAACCACGGGACTGATCTGCTCTCTTCGTCACGATAAGATATATCAGGTGCCATGATGATTGCTGCACAATATGTTTTTTTTATGTTCAATGTTGATTGTTTTAATAAAAGAATTTTATATTATAAAAAAAAAAGATAAATGTAACAAGAATGTTTTTTACTTAGTTGAAAAGAGGAATGTTGTTTGCCCAATACGAGATATTTATGTATATGACTGAATTATTCGGTTAACCGAGATAACACCTATAATGGTTTTGACTAATTAGAGGGGATACAGTATAATTAACTAGATGGTTTAACATGGGGCGGGGGGGCGGGAAATAGATAACTTTTAGAAAACAGAAGAAGACTATAATCAAATAGATAAGATGTGTAGTTAGAAAGAGTGCAGAGAAGAGCAACAAAGATGATCAGGGGACTGGAGGCTCAAAACCTCCAAAACGTTTATTAAAACGGATGTCCATGTGCCGCCTCTATGTTGGTTGAGGCAGGCAGGATTCCCTGGAGTCCCATTTGTTGGGGGTCAAGGGAAAGGGAGGGTTTTGCCTTCTCTTTCTGCTCAAGATCCCCATGTACAATTGGTGGGCCACTGGGTGACACAGAATGCTGGACTCGATGGGCTTTGGCCTGATTCAGCAGGGCTCTTCTTAGGTTCTTATGTTCTTAAACATATAAGGAACGGCTGCTGGAATTGGGTCTGTCTAGTTGAATGAAGAGAAGGACGAGGGGGGACATGATAGCAGTCTTCCAGTATCTCAGGGGCTGCCCCAAAGAAGAGGGAGTCAAGCTATCCTCCAGAGCGCCTGAAGGCAGGAGAAGAAGCCACCGATGGAAACTAATCAAGGAGAGAAGCAACCTAAAACTAAGGAGAAACTTCCTGACAGGGAGAACAATTAACCAGTGGAACAACCTGCCTCCAGAAGGTGTGAATGCTCCAACACTGGAAGTTTTTAAGGAGAGACTGGACAGCCATTTGTCCGAAATGGTTTCCTGTCTGAGCAGGGGGTTGGACTAGATGACCTCTAAGGTCCCTTCCACCATTATTATTATTATTATTATTATTATTATTATTATTATTATTATTATTATTATTATTATTATTATTATTATTTATTTTTTAAACTTTTATACCGCCCCTCTCCCGTAGGACTCGGGGTGGTTTACAGCCCAATTAAAACAGATAATAATAATAAATATTTAAAAATGAATTAAATTAATACATGGCTGTTATTAAAACCTGTTAAAATCCCAATTCTAAAACCCAAACAACCTTGTTTAAAAAATTTACATAAAAATTTACATAAAACCCGAGGAGGTCTAGGCCAGGCCGGCTTGTTTGAAGAGATGAGTCTTCAATTCTCTTCTATTATTATTATTAATAATAATAATAGACTTTACCTAAATATAAAACACCTGGAAATCATAAATCACAAATGTTAATTTGAATATTGGTGGGAAATTAAAGCTGGGGGGGGGAAGCAAAAATTTGCCGAGGAAGTTTCGCGTTGCTTATAGAGTGAATTCCAAAGGCTTGAGTTAATCGGAGCCATGGGATTTTGAGGGGTGGACTTCAACTCCCAGAATTCCCTGGTCAAGGCTAAGAATTCTGGGAGTTGAAGTCCAGGCCCCTGGGGATTGTGTGTGTGTGGGGGGGGCGGGGTACCTGGGATAGGAAAAACTGGTTTGGCAGGGCAGATTATTTAGCCTGATTTCCGTGAAAAACTCACAGAAAACAGATTTGCCGAAAAGCATGTTCTCCCCATTAGATCCGCCAGAAATAAAGGTACTTCCATTCCTCCCCCCATACACACAATTGGATCTGGTTAAGACAAAGACAGGTTAAAAAAAAAATAACAACAGCAGCAGCAGGAAATATTGTTTTGCAGCCCCCTGTTATAAACAATGTTTAGTCTTTAGGTCTAGAGGGAAAATTTCCAGAGATGGAATAAAGAATGCATGACAAAAAAAAAAAACTTGTTCGTATGGCATACAATTTAATGATTTAACTTTAAATGTTCTTAGCCTTAACTTTCCAACTGGTATTTTGCAAAGTCATAAGTCGCCCAGATTCGCTTGGTAGTGTGTGGTATGTGTCTGTCTCTGTGTGTGTGGGGGGGGGGAGGAGAGAAGAGGTCATATAGATGTAATTCATCAATTTAAATAAATAAACAAACATATATGAAAAAGTAGCTTAGGTGTTAAATATCCCTGAATGTTTCTATAGTGCAATAGAAGAACAGGCATTTCAGATGCCAAACACTTTGCTTTGAGCCAGGCTAACGTAAGGATGTTTTTGGAATGGAGGGAAAGATTTACCAGTGACTGAGTGGAAATAAATATGGAAGAGAAGGAAAAGATGAAAATATATGGGAAAAGTAGGAGAGGAGAGGAGGGGAGCAGGATGGAAAGGAGAGGAGAAGAGGGGAGAGGAGGGAAGGAGGGGGAGGGGAGAGGAAAGAGAGGGGGGTGGAAAGGAGAGAAGAGGGGAGAGGAGGGGAGGAGGGGGAGGGGAGAGGAAAGGGAGAGGAAGGAGAGGAGAGGAGGGGGATGAAAGGAGAGGAGAAGAGAGGAGAGGGAAGGAGGGGGAGAGGAGAGGAAGGGAGGGGAGAGGAGAGGAGGGGAGGAATGGAGAGGGGGAGGGGAGAGGGATAGAAAGGAGAGGAGAAGAGGGGAGAGGAGGGAAGGAGGGGGAGGGGAGAGGAAAGGGAGGGGAGGGGATGGAAAGAAGAGGGGGAGAGGAGGGAAGAAGGGGGAGGGGAGAGGAAAGGGAGGGGAAGGGGATGGAAAGGAGAGAAGAGGGGAGAGGAGGGAAGGAGGGGAGGGTGAAGAGGAAGGGAGGGAGGGGGATGGAAAGGAGAGAAGAGGGGAGAGGAGGGAAGGAGGGGGAGGGGAGAGGAAAGAGAGGGTGGGGGATGGAAAGGAGAGAAGAGGGGAGAGGAGGGAAGGAGGGGAGGGGAGAGGAAAGGGAGGGAAGGAGAGAAGAGGAGGGGGATGGAAAGGAGAGGAGAAGAGAGGAGAGGAGGAAGGAGGGGGAGGGGAGAGGAAAGGGAGGAGAGGAGAAAAAGGGAGGGAGAGGAACGGAGAGGAGGGAGGGGAGAGGAAGGAAAGAAGAGAAAGAGGAGGAGGAAGAAAGAGGAGGAGGGGAGGAAGGAGAAGATGAAAGAGCAGGAGGAAGAAGAACAAGGAGGAGGAGGAAGAGAAAGATAGGGAGGGAGAAGGAGGAAAGAGGGGGAGGAGGAGGATGAAAGAAGGAGGAGAGGGGAGAAAAAAGAAGAGGAAAGAGAGGAAGAACAAGGAGGGAAGGAGGAGAGGAGAGGGCGGGGGTGGGTGGGGGAAAGAGAAGAGAAGAGAAGAGAAGAGAAGAGAAGAGAAGAGAAGTGAAGAGAAGAGAAGAGAAGAGAAGAGAGAGAGAAGAGAAGAGAAGAGAAGAGAGAGAAGAGAAGAGAAGAGAAGAGAAGAGAGAAGAGAAGAGAAGAGAAGAGAAGAGAAGAGAAGAGATTTCTCCTTGGTAGAACCAGCATGCAACCGCGTTCCAACTCATCGCGTCATCTTGCCATTTGAAGAGTGGAGACTCTTCCTTCTCTTCGCTCGGCTGGGTACCGTGAAATTCACTTGTCTTGCTGTCTACAGAGGTGCCAAGGGCCGCCCACGGCCACCGACCACGGTCCCGGCGGAGAGCGCTTGCTGGGATGTCTTTGGGCCCCTGCCCTCCATCCGAGGGCCAGTTGGAGCTGTTGAGGAGCCCTCAAGGGCAGCCATTCCAGCCTTTCCTTCCGGTACCGACAGCGAGGAAGAGAGGGCAAATCCTGCCTGATGCTTTGGGAAGGGAAGCCTGGTCTGGAAGACGGCGAGGGAGGACGCTGAGGAACCCCGCTCCCAGTCAGGGGGCTTTGCTCTTCTCCTGGACATCGCTCTCCATCCTGAGGCTCTGGCTGCTGGCTTCGTTGTATCTCACCCAATGCTGGATCTCTTCCGACAGGGCTGGGGATTCGACCTGCGGCTCAAACAGAAGCCCCCCCAAAAAGGGGAGGGGAAATATCAGAAAATGTAATGGATTGTTTATTTATATCAGGCTGTCTCTGTAAACCGCTTAGAGGGCTGTAAAGCACTATGAAGCGGTATATAAGTCTCAAGTGCTATTTCTACTGCCTTCCTTCCTTCCTTCTTCCTTCCTTCTTCCTTCCTTCCTTCCTTCCTTCCTTCCTTCCTTCCTTCCTTCCCACCCAGTGGTTAGAATGCAGTATTGTAATGTATTATTTACTTATATCCGGCCTTAGGCTGTCTCTGTAAACTCTTACAGAGGGATGTAAAGCACTATGAAGCGGTATATAAGTGCTATTTCTATTGCCTTTCCTTCCTTCCTTCCTTCCTTTTTTCCTTCCTTCCTTCCTTCCTTCCTTCCTTCCTTCCTTCCTTCCTTCCTTCCTTCCTTCCTACCTTCCTACCTACCTTCCTTCCTACCTACCTTCCTTCCTACTTCCTTCCTTCCTTCCTACCTACCTTCCTACCTTCCTTCCTTCCTACCTTCCTTCCTTCCTACCTTCCTTTTGTTTCCTTGTTTTCCTTCCTTCCTTTCCTACTCCCTCCCTCCCTCCCTCCCTTCCTTCCCACCCAGTGGTTAGAAGGCTGTACTCCAGGCTAACTCACTGCCCACTGCCAGCAGTTCAATCCTGACCAGCTCAAGGTTGACTCAGCCTTCCGTCCTTCCAAGGTCGGTCAAATGAGGACCCAGATTGTTAGGGGGCAACAGGCTGACCGCTTAGAAAGGGCTGTAAAGCACCGTGAAGCAGTGTCTAAGTGTTGTTGCTATTGCTAATGGGCTGTAAATCTCCTAACCATCATCCTGACTCACCCCAAAATCCTTTGAAGAGCTAAACCTCTGAATCACACCTGCTTCAGGAAAGCTGTGCTGTGTCTCTTTCGTCACCCAGATCCAGATGGGTTGAGAGGCATGGAAAGGCTGGTGAGAACCCAATGTTATGATCAGAAAGGCTTTGTGGAGTCAACAACGCCACACCCGGCTTGGAAAGCAATAAGAAAACACTAATCCATCTGGATATTTCACTAATCCAGGTGGGAAAATAACATAGATTCCAACGGAGTTGTCCTGTCCCATCCATGACCCTGGATGGGTCTCCATCTCCGATCTGGTGTTATCCGGACCTTTCATGGAAGGAGATTTTTAAGAAGAGACTGGACAGCCACTTATCTGAAAGGATATAGGTTCTCCTGCTGGAGAGGGCTGGACTAGAAGACCTCTGAGGTCCCTTCTAGATTCTATTCTATTCTATTCTATTCTATTCTATTCTGTTCTGTTCTGTTCTGTTCTGTTCCATTCCATTCTTCTATTCTATTCTATTCTATTCTATTCTATTCTATTCTATTCTATTCTATTCTATTCTATTCTATTCTATTCTATTCTATTCTATTCTATTCTATTCTGGGATAGAATCAAGATCACGTGAAGTGTTAATACCACTTTACAAGGCCTTGGTAAGGCCACACTTGGAATACTGCATCCAGTTTTGGTCTCCACAATATAAAAAAATGCTGAGACTGTAGAAAGAGTACAGAGAAGAGCAACAAAGATGATCAGGGGACTGGAGGCTAAAACATATAAGGAATGGTTGCTGGAATTGGATATGTCTAGTTTAAGGAAGAGAAGGACGAGGAGGGAACATGATAGCATTGTTCCAATATCTCAGGGGCTGCCCCAAGAAGAGGGAGCCAAGCTATTCTCCAAAGCACCTGAAAGCAGGATAAGAAGCATGGATAGAAATTAACCAAAGAAAGAAGCAACCTGGAACTAAGGAGAAACTTCCTGACAGTGAGGACAATTAACCAGTGGAACCACCTACCTCAGAAGGCTGAATGCTCCAACACTGGAAGTCTTTAAGAGAGACTGGATAGCCATTTGTCCGAAATGGTATAGGGTTTCTGCCTGAGCAGGGGGTCGGGCTAGATGACCTCCAAGATCCCATCCAACTTTATTATTATTATTATTATTATTATTATTATTATTATTATTAGTATTAGTATTAGTATTAGTATTACTATTATTCTATTCCATTCCATTCCATTCTATCTTCTCTTCTCTCTTCTCTTCTCTTCTCTTCTCTTCTCTTCTCTTCTCTTCTCTTCTCTTCTCTTCTTCTCTTCTCTTCTCTTCTCTTCTCTTCTCTTCTCTTCTCTTCTCTTCTCATCTAATCTCAAGTGAGAAGACTTTAAGTCTCAAGATGGAATGTAAAAGAAAAAGGCAGAACTGAGAAAGAGAAAGTCACCACTTTTTTTTTTTTTTAAGAAAGTAAGAGCTATTCCTCAGTGGAATGTTTGGTGCTGTTGAGCTGGATAGTTTTCTTGCAGACATTTCATTACCCAAGTAGGTACATCATCAGTCCTAGAAGGGAGTGGTGTTTAGGGGGAGGAGGAGGAGGGGAGGAGAAGAAGAGGTCCTTGATGCTCTATGAGCCTGGTGGTTTTCTTTTATTACCCAAGCAGGTAACATCTTCAGTGCTAGAAGGGAGTGGTGGTTAAGGAGAGAGGAGCAGGAGGAGGGCTGTGGGGTCCTTGTTGCTCTCTGAGCTTGGTTGTTTCCTTGCAGACGTTTCATTACCAACTAAGTAGCATCATCAGTGCTAGAAGGGAGTGGGGCTTGCTCTCTGGGTAAATTATCAACTCAGTAAACAGCAGCCCACCAAGGAAGCAATGAAAACATGTCCACCCACAGTGACAAGGAAAGTCACTGTTAGAAACAGAGAGCATGCCCCACTCTCTTCTAGCACTGATGATGCTACCTAGTTTGGTACTGAAATAGCATAAAGGATCCCACAGCACCTCTCCCTCCTCTCCTCCTCCTCCTCTCCTCCTCCTCCTCCTCCTCCTCCCCTCCTCCTCCTCCTCCTCCTCTCCTCCTCCTCCTCCTCCCCCCCTACAAACCCCACTCCCTTCTAGCACTGATGATGTTCCCTAGTTGGTAATGAAACGTCTGCAGGAAAATAGCCAAGCTCAGAGAGCACCAAGGACCCCACAGTCCGTCCTCCTTCTCCTCCTCCTCCTCCTCCTCTTCCTCCCCCAACAAACACCTCTCTCTTCTAGCACTGATGGTGTTCCCTAGTGGGTAATGAAACGTCTGCAAGAAACCACCCAGCTCAGAGAGCACCAGGACCCCACAGTCATCGTCCTCCTCCACTTCCTCCTCCTCCTCCTCTTCCTCCCCCCCACAAACCCCCTCTCTCTTCTAGCACTGATGATGTTCCCTAGTTGGGTAATGAAACGTCTTCAAGAAAACAGCCAAGCTCAGAGAGCACCAAGGGCCCCACAGTCCTCCTCCTCCTCCCTCCTCCTCCTCCTCCTCCTCCTCCTCCTCTTCTCTGCAAACCCTTCTAGCACTGATGATGTTCCCTAGTTGAGTCATGAAACATCTGCGAGAAAACAACCAA
>JARGCV010001233.1:2500-63621 GCA_034064705.1 Bothrops alternatus | reverse complement strand
AATTGATTAATCACAATGATGATTTGATGAGTTAATTAACTGCAAATTAAATCATGCTTTCGTGGAAATTCTAAGGGGGAGGGGGAGAAAAAGAGAAAACTTGGCCAGTTAACAGGAAGGGCTGAACAAATTTGAAAGCTTATTCTTCATCTAAATCTACCTCTCATCTACTAAATGATTTTGGGGAGGAAAAAGAAAAGATTTTAGGAATGAAAAGCGGAGAAAATTCAGCACCGAAAATATTCTGAATCTGGGATAGTTTAGGACATGCCTGGTCCAAATAACATGTTAACAAATTGCAGGAATGAAAGGGACTAGCTCTTTGGGAAACTATTATTTCAGATTTAAAGGAATGACAAAGTCTACTAAGCATACCACCCTTTTTTTCTAGGGCATTTTTTTGTTGTTGTTCCATTGAGTCAATATTGACAACTGCCAAAACAGGCCCTTTAAGTTTTCTTGACAAAATTTGGGAAGTGCCTGCTTCTTAGCTGTAACAGAGGGGGAGGGGGATAGCCCAAGGTCACCTAGTTACAGTATTTCTCAACCTTGACAATTTTAAGGTATGTGGACTTCAACTCCCAGAATTCCACAGCCAGCAATGCTGGCTGTGGAATTCTGGGAGTTGAAGTCCACATGCCTTAAAATTGTCAAGGTTGAGAAACACTGAGGTTTTGATTCTAAGTAGGACTAGAACTCACAGTTTCCCAAATTTTCAATCTTGTGCCTTCACCTGTCATGGCTGACTCCCTATACAGCCCTGCTTGCAACCAGACAACTATAATGGGTGGCGGGAGGGAAAGCAATGGAATGTAACGGAGGTTTGGGAGGGAAATTTGGAATGCAAGTGTGCCTACTGGAAGCCTGAGACAGACCCAACACCTCAAGGTCACCAGCTGGAGAAGTCCGAGCAGAAAGAACTTCCCAAAACAAACAGAGTGCAAGTGATTGGTGGACAATGGGAGGTCCTGGGGGGGGGAAAGGAAAATTTTCCTATGCTGTTTTCACAGGAAATCATTATAATTGGCTTTTCTGCTTCTGTAACCACATGGAAACTTCAGTAAAGTCATACTCTTGGTAAAAGTAATGTCCTGGAAATTTCCTTTGTTGTCTAAACTAGTGGGAATAGAACTCACAGTCTCCCATTTTCCAGCCTTGTGGCTTTCTGGAGAATCACTAGAATGATTCTAGCATGCCATGAATACGGCTTTTCTGACTGGGTACCGGACAACTCCCATAACTCAAATTATTCTGAAAGTTGCAGGTAACCCACAGGGAGAGAGGAAGGACCCATCTTGCAAAAAAAATGCATTAAGCATTGGGTGCAATATGCAAGATACCCAATAGATATTGCCCAGCCTGGAAATGCAATGATGGGTTATCAGGTTGCAGACAGCCATTTGAAACTGCAGCAGGCAGGTTCCCACAATGTTCTAAGTCAGAATCAGACAAACAAACCGGATGAAGTAAGAGGAAAACTCATCTTCCATCTTCAAGTTGTGGGCTTGTGAAATTCCTATTTCAAATAAGAAAAGACTCAAGTGACCTAGATAAGCAGGTGTGCTATTCCTCCTAGAGTGATATTGATGAAATAGGAGTTCCCACCCATTTTATCTTGGGTCTCTTCCCATTAGTATCCCTCATGTAATGATGCTTAGCCAATCACTATATTCACAAGATCAAACAGGAGGAACACTTTCCAATGTTGCTTCTGCCCCCTTTTTTCCAACAGGACTACCTACATAAGATTTAATCTTTTTATTCTCTCTCTCTCTCTCTCTCTCTCTCTCTCTCTCTCTCTCTCTCTCTCTCTCTCTCTCTCTCTCTCTCTCTCTCTCTCTCTCTCTCTCTCTCTCTCTCTCTCTCTCTCTCTCTCTCTCTCTCGTCTTACAAGTGAGCTCCAAGATGGATCAATTTGAACCCAGCCCAGCAATATTTTCTCTACTACACAGCACTACACTCAATGGCTGTTTTGGAAAAAAAAAAGATGGTCCTGATAGAATGGTAGATGATAGATGATAGATGAATCTAGAAAAGCTTTAATTGAAGAAATTTATGCTTGTTATTAACAATTTTAGCCACTGGGTGAAATAATGCTGAATTAGATGAATTAGCAAAGCCATCGTCTAAGAAGTTAGAGCAGATACTAAATTGACATTTATCGCAGTGGGCAATAATGTGGTTTGCTTGGTCTTAGTGCTAAGCATTTCCCCAATCTCTATGGTTTCAATTACAAATCATGGTTCAACCACAGTTACTAGGATGCATGATCTCACACACAAAAGTCCGAGGTTAAATCTCTCATTAAGATGCCTCGGCCACTTCTTTAACATCCGACATGCTTTTCCTTTTGTTATTTACCAATAATCTTTTCCAAGCTAAGATACACTTCCAGAATAATGACAGAATTTTTTCCCCAGTCCTTTGCAACTGACATTCATCTCAGCTCATGGAAGGACAGGTTGAGGGATGGGAGCAGACACCTCGAGAACTTTGGGGAAAGCATTTCTCTACATATTTTGTTTGTGCTCATTAGGGTGATAAAATCAGGACAGACGGATTCATTTTCCTTGTTAGTTGTGACTACCATTGGTGTCATCCAGGTCAAACGCAATGTGGAAACTAAGAAAATCTGACACTATCATTGATTTGTTCGCCTTGTACTCATGTCACCCTCATACACTAGAGACAAAGAAATGTGGCTTAAAATTGCAATTAACCAGCTTTGGGGCAGGTGCCTCTTGTTGGCTATTTATTCTGTTCAAACTTCATGTCGTTGGAAAGCTAGACTCATTCATAACATTCATTCATCTCTTTTCTTATTCTCATTTTTTTTATTTCACATTGCAAATACAAATTGCGCATGGCTTGTCCACGTTCGCTTCCTCGGTTAAAGCATCTTACCTTTTTTTTTTTCCAGAAAGCCTTTTATTTTATTTTTATTTTTAAAAAAATGGTCTTCCAAGGAATGGAATTTGCCTTCTGGCCCCGCCCACCCAATTATGAAAAGCACTGCCCTTTCTTTCAAATGTTCCTTAACATTTAATGGTTCGTAACCTAATGAACAGAAAAGGTCATTTGGTTCAGAAGAGATGCATTTGGTTCTGCAATTTTTCTGATGGCTGCAGAATTTCAGCCTCCTTCTGGACTTAAAAAGACAATGATCTTACATCAGCTCCCAACCAAGCTCAGTTTTAGATGCTATCCATTTAAGTTTATTTCTCCGTGAGTAGTACATTTATTTATTTATTGGTTGTCCCAAATTTTGGGGTGTATGGAAATGGCCTCCTCCATCGTCATCAACGTTCTATCTCCCCTTCCAATTCTTGAAGTTACAGAATGCTCCCCAGAATTTCACAACTTAACCATTCAAAACGCATCTTGTACATTTGAGGGGCAATCTGAAACCACAGCGCTGAAGATGCTGTTACAAGACTTGCTTTTGCAATTTGGAAACCCACTCTGAGTAAAGTGATCACAAGCAGCCAAGGGGCATTTTTTGATGCTTTGAGGGCAACAATCATGCACACACCATAGTGAGAAAAAATATATATTAAAAAACATTTTTAAAAGGTTTTCCCCAAATTGTCTCCCATTATAAAACCAGGAGGGGGGGATGTAGAAAATTCTGGCTGTGAGTGACATAGCTCAACCCATTTCGTATCACTGCCTTTCTGCTGGGCTCCCAACTCTGCAGAAACATGAAGTGCTGCAGGTAACCAGCATAGGGTTGCCAGATCATGCACACATACAATAATGTTGTAGGCCAGGGGTAGGCACCCTTGGCTCTTTTATGACTCATGAACTTCATCTCCCAGAATTCCTGAGCCAGCTATGCTGAGAGGAAAGGGAGAGGTTTCCAAGCTGAGCCATGCTGGCTCAGGAATCCTGGGAGTTGAAGTCCACGAGTCATAAAAGAGCCAAGGTTCCCCACCCCTGTTCTAGGCAATCTCTATAGCGGGCACGCCGGCTGAGGAATTCTGGGAGTTGAAGTCCACAAGTCATAAAAGGGCCAAGTTTGAAGAGCCCTGGTGTATAAAGAACTGGCCCAGCTTCCCTGGAGAAATTCTGAAACATGGAATGGCCAACAGCAGGTTCCCCTTATTTATTATACCTGCCCTTAGAGGGTTTCTCCTTTTCCTGGACCAATGTAGAGAAATCCCCTACCACATTTAATGAAGAACTTTGGAATGGATGCCCAGTTTTAATTTAAGTTAGGGCTTTCTCCTGGAGATGAATTGGCAACCCTATGCTGGTTACCTGCTGCACTTTCTGTCCAACTCTCAAACATTTTCTTAAAAAGGAAATGAACACAATTTTTCTATTGTTCTCTTACCAGTTGCAGGCATACCACTAATGTTACTTCCTAAAATCTGGACATTATACTTGCCAATGCAGCCCAAGAGGGAAGCAGCAAGAAAGTTTCTTTGGACAATGGATGTGAGCATATGGTTATGAGAACATGCATGTACAAATCATTAACATAATGGCCAAGATAATGCTAATAAAGATAAAACAGCATAGCCTATACTTAGGGGATGCAAGTCTTGCAGGAATAAACAAGAACGTGTATATTATTTCTTGTAATGCTAAAAAACAGACTTCAGTGGAATAGATTTTGACTTCACATATACCATTCTGCATTTTGCACTAAGTGCACTTGGTGGTATTGAAAAAAAAATTTTTTTATGTTGCTGTGATAGCAGAGATCAGAAAAAGAGACTTAAATTGATACAATTAATCCCCTGGAAATAAAACGAGAGTGTCTTTTCTTATTCAGAGTTCAAGCATCCAGAGAGTATGCTTAATTAAAATTTGGCTATAGATGTTTAAAAGTCAACAGAAAAACAAGAAAAAAAGCATCAGATATATTGCAGGAGATCTAGGAAAAAGAGTTCTCAAGTAGGTGTGTATTAAAGGGACAAAAATCTGTAACAAAAACATTCGTGCACCTAATGAGACAGGGCAATGCTAAAATTCCAAAGCGTGCACAGCGGTACAATACTCATTGTATCATTCATCCCCATGAAGTCCCTTCTTTAGAAAAAGCGTGGGCACCTTTTACAAGCTAAACATCAAATTAGGCAGATTCTAATGCCAGAATGCTCCATTTTCAAATTAGCAACGGCCATCCGTGAAATATCCTGATTTTTGCCAATCCACTGAAACCAAAGTCACAAAATAGAAAAACTGTGTATTCTTTTTCCATATTTACTTACTTACTTACTTACTTATTTATTTTATATCTATATCCATCCATCCATCCATCCATCCATCCATCCATCCATCCATCCATCCATCTATCTATCGCTCCTCCATCCAAAAATATATATGGGACAAACTTCCACAAAAGTTGAAAAGGTACTTTAAAATCTAAAAACAATCAATAAATGATAGCTTGCCCCCCCAAAAAAAATTGTAGCAAAAGATGGGTCACTTCACAGGGCAGGTATTGTCCATTCCTTTTTCACACTGATATCCCACTGCAGGAGTGACCCCCCCCCAAATCCAGCTTCAAATCACTGGGGAGAGGGTAATTTAAGCTGTACTTGATGTAACCTATACATCACTGTCTTCTGGACCAGCTTTAAAATTAAACTCTGATGTACAAAGTTAAACAAAAATGAGATAAAAATTGGCAGGGGTTGAAGAGGGTCAAAGTAGTCAAAACACAAGGTAGACTATTGCTTCTTTTGATTTATGTTATTCCACACCGCTAGGAAAAAAAATAGAATTATAAGTCGCACTGAGACTTTTTTTCATGGAAAATAATGCATTCCTAATTGGCTTTCTATAGACTACCGTTGCTCTGATGTGGAAGATGAAGAAATAAAATTGTAGAGAAGTAGCCATGGTAAGTTTGGAAAAGAGGAGGCGGAGAGTGGAAGGAAAAAAAAAAGCATTTCGAGCTGGAAGCTGAGAAACTGAGTGAGAGAAGGACCAGCTAAAAATAGCCAGATGCATTAAGATTTATTTAAACTCTATTTTTATTCTCCATAAACATTTATATCTAGCCATTGGCTTGGAAAACATCAGCACACCAACAGACAGTTGTGCATTGGAGAGGCGCATTGTCTACACCAGAAGTTCTATTTTGCTGCCCTATTTTTGACCGGTAATTGGGTCAAATCATAGTTGGGTTGAGCATGATTTCAAGAGGTCAAATCCATGCCCGATTCTTGGCAGTGTTGCCATTGCCACCTTCCAGTATGTTTCTGCAATTTTTCAGTTTAGCCAACATTTCCCAGATGATCCTCCAACTGACAAGGAGGACTCTTCCATGTTTCTGGATCAGCTAAGATTACCTAGAGGGGCTGCTTAAAATTCCAGGTAATGATCGGTTTTTCACTTTGTTAATAACAATTGTCTTTATTTGACTATCTGATCATTCCAATATGTGATATCTTTCACAGTAATATCACAGCGCTAGGACTGGCATTCCCGATCAGTTATTTAATGTTTCCTTTCTGTGGCCTTCATAATTATTAGACATGTTTTCTTTTCAAATATGAGAAGTAAATCTCTCTTCATATAAGAGAAATTATAGGACTGTTCTCTAACATCCGGGAATTATCCTGACATCTGTTTCAAACACAAATTCAGTGAGTTATAGCGGTTAAGTTACTGACCAGGATTTGTGGTTTATTTGCAATAGCAGTAGCACTTAGATTTATACACCACTTCATAGTGCTTTACAGCCCTCTCTAAACCTATTGCCCCTAACAATTTGGGTCATCATTTTACTGACCTCAGAAGCTATTGAAGGCTGAGTCAACCTTGAGCCAGCCAGGATCAAACTCTGGCAGTTGGCAGAATTAGCCTGCAATAGTGCCTTTTAACCACTGTGCTACCATGGCTCATAACTTATTGGACCAAGATTGGGAGACTCAAGTCCATCCCCAATCATGGAAGTTCATTTGTTGACTTTACCTTAGTCAACTGTCGTAAAGAAGAGACTGGACAGTCACTTGTCTGAAATGGTATAGGAGGTTGGACTAGAACACCTCCAAGGTCCCTTCCATCTCTATTCTGAATTTGAATTTGAATTATTTGAATTTGAATTTATGTCTATAAACAGGACAAGTTTCTAGAGGTTGGACTAGAAGACCTCCAAAGTCCCTTCCCGTTCATTTCTGATTGAAATTGTAATATGATGGGTAAACAAAGAGAAATTCTATGAATTTACTTGAGCATCCAGAAGAAAACCCAGACATAAATATAGAAAAAAGTATAACAATAAATTAAAAATGAAGTCAACATATAGGTGTTGGCATTGTGGCTAGTTTAAAACTCATCACTGAGGAGGCATACTGTGGCATTTCAACCGGGCCATTGACTTTAATGGCTAAATGAGCTTTGGAATCTGAATTTCTCTCAAGCAAATCTGTAATTCCACCCCATGTTCATGAAAGTGGCACCTTCAGACTTCAAAGTCTCCTTTCAAATACTGTACCAAGGTGCAGAGAAAACCCTTTGTACATGACTCTAAGAACTTTTGCTTAGCTCACATGCCTGAAGGTGCAAAACTCTGGTTCAAGATCCATTATAACTCATTGAGTCAGGGCTAAAGTCAGGGCAGATAAACATACACATAATAACAACTGTACATTATCTATAATTAACAGAAAGTTGCTAAATGACTAAGAAGCAAGGGTTCAGTTGCACAATAACTATGCTTTAAAGAGGAATGCTCTAATTTCAATGGCTTTGCTTTCATTACACTGTGACGCATTATAAGCCAAGGCCATTTCTGAAGAAATCGTCCAACAGTGGTTTGCTTAAGTAAGATGACTCTACCTAATGATCAACAGCTGCCTCTGTGGGTTGTTGTTGTTTTTTTTACAGTCTAGGGATTCATGTCTTTTTGCCCAGAAATGATCAATGGAACAAATCTTTACTTAGATATATTGCAGAAGAACAATCCAGAAAAAGAAGAAACAAAGGTTCATGGAGATGGTAGTTTGTGTGTGTGTGTTCCATCCCAATTTAGTGGAAATACATTTTTTTTTGTTGTTGTCTGATAGTTTGATAATTATACTAGGCTAATCATGGGTAACAAAAGGGAAGGAAGAAGAAACAACAGCAATGGTGTGCAAGAGGGAAGACAGAAGGCTGAAGGAAGTTTCTCACAACCCTCTCCACCTCAATGTGTGTGAGGTCTAGACCAATGTTTTCAAACTTGGCAACTCTACAAGATGTAGCCTTCAACTCCCAAGAATTCTTCAGCCAGCATGCCAGTTGAGGTATTGTGGAAGTTGAAGTCGCCACATCTTAAAGTTGCCAAGGTTGAAAAATGCTGGTCTAGAGGCAACACATTTTGTACTCCTTGATCTAAAGCGTCACTATTGGTGAGAACCAAGGTGGTACTACATTCCACCAGTGTTTCTATGCAGAGCGTTTAATTGGTATGACTATTCCATGTACTGAAGCAAGCAAAGAACATGACACGCAAAGGCCGTTTGCTGTGGAAGGAATGCAGTCTTCAATACAGTGTTTGGTGTATTGGTGTTTTTCATCCCCAATGAGTTACTTCCAGTTTCCCAGGATCAGTTTAGCCTGTGGTTTGCTCTTGTGGCTTTAGTGCATTGAGAGGGTGAAAAGGAAGAGTAGGGGGAGGGGGAGAAACTGAGAAGATCAACATACCCTTACAGCTTGGATTTTTGATATGTATACCAATGAACAAAAACACAGGAGAAATGAGGCAGGTGCAAAGGTCTAATTATACTCTGTGTGCCGTGTGTGAGAAGTAAACTTTCAGTAGCTTCCCATGTGGATGCAAAGGTGTTATCTGTCCACATCAAATGAGAGGGAAGCACAAGGACAAAGCATCTGGAGGATATGGCTGGATGTGAAACTGATGAACAGAGATAGAAGCTGACTTCAGAACGACACATAACGTTTCTACATCAAATTGGCCCTTGGGGGTCATTTAACAGAATTGACTGGCAGGAGAAGTCAATGAGACAAAAAGAAGGATTTGAGCACTGCCTGCAATTCAAGTAGAGAGTTCAGCACATATAATGGCCACAAATTTAGTTGGTTGCAAAAGGAAACGGGAACAATTTCTACAAAAAAAAAAAAAAAACAGCAGGTTTACTGATCATACTAAACCACTCTTTGTTTAGCCATGTTTTATGAAATTTATTCCACACACACACCTGGTAGATGGTTAATGTAACTTGATACGCCTAAACTGAACAAATCATATTATAGCTTAACATGAAGCTAGCCAATAAAATGTCATAGGGGGCAACTGACCATATTGAGGATATGCAGGTAATGCAAGATAATGATTGCTCACTTGTTATCTGTAATGAATTCTCAGAGGAAACTGCTGGCCACCATACTTTCATATCTTTCATTATAGTTGTAGGTGAGAGTCACCACTGCGGTAAGAAATCACTCTCTCTCTCTCTCTCTCACACACACACACACACACACACACACAGAGAGAGAGAGAGAGAGAGAGAGAGAGAGAGAGAGAGAGAGAGAGAGAGAGAGAGAGGGAGGGAGGGAGGGAGGGAGAGAGAGAGAGAGAGAGAGAGAGAGAGAGAGAGAGAGAGAGAGAGAGAGAGACTCTCCTCTGGTGTTGAGACATTCAATCCAGGTTCTACTCAAGACCTTATTATACCATCCCAGTCAAATGGTGGTCCAGATTTTAAGTGGTGGCAGATATAAAGTTACAAAATAGGACAGATTTTGGACCCGAAGGCAAAGAATGTTTTCCATTTTTAAATGCTTTAATTTTTTTTTTTTACTATAAAGACACACTTAAACCTTGACCCCTTTCTTACTTCATGCAAGTATCCACTATTTTCTTCTGGAAAGTATTTCCCAACCATGGCAACTTCCAGATGTGTGTGTGATAAAGAAGAATATTGAGAAATGTGTGCCTTTTATACAATGGGATAGCAATAGCAATAGCATTTAGACTTATATACAGTACTGCTTCATAGCCCTCTCTAAGCAATTACAACATCTTGCCCCCAACAGTCTTTTATCAACCTTGGAAGGATGCTAGGCTGAGTCAACCGTGACCTGGTGAGATGGGATCATGTTGTTTTAATAGCTTTACCAATGATATGAGGGAAGGAGCTACACGAACTTCCAAAGTGAGAATAACGGAGATTCTAAGTAGGAATTCTTGAAATGTTCTTACTGGATCATCATGAACATAACTATGGATGCATGCATTCAGTGGTGGGATTCAGCTGGTTCACACCACTTCAGCAGAACCGGTAGCTAAGTTTTTGTTGCCCAGGCCCAGAATGGACTTCTGGAAGCAGCATCAACACATAGAACCAGTTGTTCACATATTTGAATCCCATCACTACCTACATTGCATGTAAATAAATTAATAACTGATAATAAATTCCCCCAAGACTGTTGACATGGATAGATGGTGGCAGAGAGACTTGCACGTTTTCATCCAGGTTCCATCTATAAACTTGACTACTTACTTATATATCCATAAATTGCTACCATTTTAATCATCTCTGTATGCCAGTTGGATTGAGACTAGACCGCCAATCCCTAAAGGACGGATTCTTAATCATGGGTCCCCTGGATGGGGTAGTGTCCATGGATAACTTTCATGACTTGGGTGGGACAAATTTACAATTTTATTTTCACTAAACCAATTTACAGTAGTGCAGTGATGGCGAACCTTTTAGAGACTGCAACCCAAAACCCACTTACACATTGTCGAGTGCCGGGCAGGTGTGGCTGATTGGGTGGGCATGGCTCATTGGGTGGGTGTGGCTGTGGTGGTAATGGCCGACTGGGTGGGACTAAAAAATTCAATCAATCAATTCCAACTTTGCGAGATCTTTTTTCTCCCGCGAGAAGTTGAAATTGACTGATTGAATCTATTTTATTTTAATTTTTGCACACGGCAGCGGAGACCTAAAACGAAAAGGTTTTATAAAACCCAGCTGATGGCCTAGGACTGGGGCGACGGCGCGCGTGCCCACAGAGAGGGCTCTGAATGCCGCCTCTGGCACCCGTGCCATAGGTTCGCCACCACGGCAGTAGTGGCTTAAAAAAGCAGCACATATACTGCATTACATCTCTGCTTTTTTTAATACTCCGATAACTGTATTTGAGCACCATTGTCCCCTATTATAATACAGTCTATAGCTCTGCATTTTATTTTACGCAATTAAATCCATTTTTATGAGAAGGTTCCCTAGGTTTCACCAGACTCTC
Organism: Bothrops alternatus; assembly: GCA_034064705.1. Classification (NCBI taxonomy): domain Eukaryota; kingdom Metazoa; phylum Chordata; class Lepidosauria; order Squamata; family Viperidae; genus Bothrops; species Bothrops alternatus. The sequence continues at coordinate 52,413 of JARGCV010001233.1, read as the reverse complement.
AAAGGGATCCATAGCACAAAAAGCTTAAGAACCCCCATTTTAAAGGTAGCCTGTTTCACATAATGATCAGTGTTGGAAAAAAGTCTATAGATGCTGGGTTTAACAGCAGGTGAATAGAAGTTATCTGAATATTAAATAAAATCCAACTGGTTTCCTGGGTACCCCTCCCGCTGAACACATACACAAAGAAATGCTTTCAAAGTAATTAGTACAAAAGATTATAGATAACTGTATAGCGATGCCATAAGAAGTAAATGTTGATGGGTTCAAAGAGATTTACACGCACATATGCTTAGGACTGCAGTCCATCTTTTCCTGCCTTACAAATATTCTTGCAATTGCATTTAGATTCCTCACCGATGCTGTTATTCAATTGGTTAATCAAAACAATCTGGAGTTAATTCACAATCAGAATAACAGAGTAACTGAGTTGGAAGGGATCTTGTAGGTCTCCTAATCCAATCCCCTGCTCAAGCAGGAAATCCTGTACTATTTCAGACAAATGACTGTCTAATCTCTTCTTAAAATCTTCCATTTGATGAGCACCCACAACCTCCAGAGGCAAACCTTTCCACTGGTTAATTGTTCTAACTGTCAGGAAATTTCTCCTTAGTTCTAGGTTGGTTCTCTCCTTGGTTAATTTCCATCCATTGCTTCTTGTCCTGTTTCAGGTGCTTTGGAGCATAGGTGCTCCAAAGCACCTATGCTCCTCTTTTGGCAGCCCCTTAAATATTAGAACACCATTATCATGTCACCCCTAGTCCTTCTTTTCATTAAACTAGACATACCCAATTTCTGCAGTCAGTCTTTCATGCGTACCTATCTTTTTTAAGGATTGTGATAGGAAGCGTAGCAAAATTAGATTGTTTAACAATAAACCAGTTTAATTGGACCTTTGCATGTGGATCTGCTCTTTCGTGCCTGACAATGTGTGAGCATCAGCTTCTCCAATTCCCACTGGATAGAATGTCTCCCTTCTTTGAGAGCTCATGCAATTCTGAAAAGGTCTATTAGAACTGGAGGATGCTACAAATCTTTGAAAAGGAGTTCATTTTACTAGAATTGCCCATTTTATAGTCATTTATCAGAGAACAACCTCCTCAAATGCTTTTCTCCAATGGCAAGGCATGTTCATGTTCCCACTCAGCACCACCATGAACACTGCCAGCTATTGTTAATAGAGTGAGATGGTTCTCATCTTCATCACCATGAGGAACATTCTGAAGAAAAGGGCCAGTGAGAAGTAAATAAATCTGCTCTCCTCTCCAAGTTAAATAATCTCCATTAAACCCATCCTTTTTCAAATGACTTTTTAGTCTATCTATCTATCTATCTGTCTGTCTGTCTGTCTGCCTGCCTGCCTGCCTGCCTATCTATCTATCTATCTATCTATCTATCTATCTATCTATCTATCTATCTATCTATCTATCTATCTATCTATCTATCTATCTATCTATCTATCTATCTATCTATCTATCTCTATCTATCTATCTATCTATCTATCTATCTATCTATCTATCTATCTATCTATCTATCTATCTATCTATCTATCTATCTATCTAAAATTTATTGGCCACCCATATTACCTCAGGGTAAATCTGGGTGGCATACAATCATAATATTTGTGCTTTTCTGAAACGATTGATTTTTTTTTTAGACAGTGTCATTGTTTAAATAATAGACTTAAGCTGGAAGAAACTGAAATGATAGCTAAGATTGTCTTCAACTTTTGCACAACCAACCCACCTTCACTTTCTGATCCATAAATGAACTTTATGAATTCAACATTAAGAATCACACTGTCTAAGTCTAGATTATAGCCAGAGGCATTGAACATTTTGGGGTCTTCTATCAGTAATCTTAAATAGGTCCCTTCTTAATAGAATTGATGTAATGGAATATTCATTTAAGAAATGGATGGAATGGGTATAAACAGGAATTACACATCTCAAAGTTCCATATGACTTTAAGTATGATTTTACTTTTAATTAAAAAATAAATAGATAGATTGTTTTGTTTTTGAATTTAACATGTATATGTGTGTGTCTGTGTGCGTATGTGCTTGCGTGCGTGTGGTTTAAGAGATCATGAGTACAAGCCTATAAATGTATGCTCAGAAACAAATCCCACTGAGCACAGCATGAATTACTTTTGAATAAATATGCTTAGGTTTTTGTGATTTATAAAGATGCTGCCGAATTTTCCTAAAGCAAAATTTTATCTGGATGAAGTAATGCTCAACTGCTGCAGATATGTTGAGGGAACAGACTGCATCTGTATAACATCTGCTCTTTTTCTCAGAAGAAGAAGAGAGTCACCTACTATTGCTAAGTTTCAAATTAAAATATATCTACCTTCAACTTTTTAACATCTGTTTTTAACGTTTGAGAAGGAAAGGTGACTAAAATATTAATTCTTAAATAATTAACTGCAGAAACAGTTTGTCTGTGTATATCTGTGCGTGAAATATCCCAAAATATCATTTAAAAACTAGAAAATAATGAGGTGTCTGGATGTTAATTGTGTAAATTAGTTTATGCATGCATATTTGTACTGAGCATTCACTCTATTTTTTGACATTCTAAGCAACTCAATGAAATTTTTTCTTACTTTCTTTTTAATCTAGAAAATTAATGACAATAAGTCCTTGACCAAAAAGATGGTCTGCACTGGAAAATAAATGTTTGCTATAGAATTCTTTCTATGTTCTCCTACAGCGTTAATAATATTTTCCTTTTCAAGGTTTTCTTACACTTTCAAAGAAATTAATATTCCTGGAAAGAACAAACACACAAATTTAAAATGGATGGCTATTGCATTCCTCTCCTCCTCCTTTTTCCCACCACAAAGAAACATGGTAGATAATTCCACATAGTGTGTCTGTCGTGTGCCTTTGTGTATGTGCTTCTGATGTTTCAGAGACCAGAGCTGATTAATTCCAGCATCTTTGACCGTAAATGGCCCCCAGAAACCTTGAGAACAATTCTCAGAGGCCTTCAAGAACTACTGATAAATTATCACATTTGAAGTACAGGTGGTTCTCCACTTACAACCATTCATGTAATGACTGTTCAAAATTAAAACGGCACTGAAAAAAGTGACCTATGACCATTTTCACACTTATGACCGTTGCAGCATCCCCATGGTCACATGATCAAAAGTTGGGCACTTGGCAATTGGCCAAGTATTTAGAAGGTTGAAGTGTCCCAGGTTCGTGTGAGGTCCCTTTTGTGAACTTCTGACAAGCAAAGTCAATGGGGAAGCCAGATTCACTTAACACAACTGTATTACTCACTTAACAACTGAAGTGCCAAGAAAGGTTGTAAAATGGAGGAACACTCACTTAACAATTGTCTTGCTTAGCAATGGAAATTTGGGGCCCAACTGTGCTTATAAATCGAAGACTACCTGTAGAAGAGAATTATTTAATGCAGCGGTTCTCAACCTTTTCCGGGGCTCGACCCCGGCCCGCATCGTGCAAAAAAAATATATATATGGCGGGCCCGCACCGCGCATGCACGGTGCGATGGGGCGCATCGCACATGTGTGGCACGATGGGGTGCATTGCGCATGCATGGTGTGATGGGGCGCATTGCGCATGCGCGGCGCGACGGCCTGCATTGCGATAGGGAAAAAAATGGCCGACCCCAAAAAAAATGGCCGACCAAAAAAAAATATGGTGGACTGCGGTGCTTGGCGACCCCCGTGAAATGGTCGTTCGACCCCAAATGGGGTCGCGACCCTCAGGTTGAGAACTGCTGATTTAATGCATGACCATTGAGCCTCTTTTTTTAACTGATGTCAGTTATAATTTTATTTTATGTATTTATTTGATTTAGATCCTGCCACTTATATAATGCTCCCACCTCTTATTTTTCCCATAACAGCATTTCTGTGAGCTGGGCAGAGAATGATTGGCCAAAATCACCAGCACAAGAACAAGAACTAGAACTCATAGTCTCCTGTTTCTAGTCCAGCATCTTAACTACTCTACCAAACCGGCTCTTGTGCATGTAAATGAAATAAAATTAAATTTTATTTTTGTCTTGCCTTTGTTTGTGGGTTTTGGCATGCCACTCGCAGATTGTATGCATCCCACAATCTGGAAAAGATTATGCTCTCCCAAATATTAATTATTAGCTGTACATGTCTTCCAAACTGCCTTTATATATTTGCAGTCCTCAAAATGCTTCATTGAATAAGTGGGTGAGTTTCCTGATACTGGCAAAATATTTTAACATTTTAATCTATAGGCTAGGCGTAAAATGTTGCCCTAACTCTACCTTCATAATAACTGCTGGGAGATAAATCCTGGAAAATCCAGTTGCACCTATTTTACAGTTTTGATTATTCCCTTCTCTGATGTTTAGATCAGTGATTCTCAACCTGTGGTCCGCAGACCCCTTGGAAGGTCACAATATTGTCACAGGAGGTCTCCAAAGGCTTGAAGAAATGTTATGATTTAAATCTTGAGTTAAATCTTGGGGGTCTGTGGTCACAAGAGGTATTTAAAGGGGGTCTATAGTGAAGGAAAGATTGAGAACCACTGGTCTAGTTCAAAGGAGAACTTTTCAAATGGAGAGTTAATTCCTGGGCCTTCAAATAGTTGTTATTTGCCATGCCTTATGTTGGTCCTTAAATTCATTTTATTTGTACCCCAAGTTCATAATTTTTAAAAGTTTATATGGGCTTCTAAATGCTGAGGGGGAGGAGCATTTGAAGGTAGATAAACATTATTCGTGTTGGTTTGAAAAACAGAATTTTGCAGTGGTATCTTTTAATTACATTAATTTGAGCCTCAATATATCCCACTGAGATAAGTATCGTCAAACAGCTGAAGTTTGAAAAGTTGATTTTTTTAAAAAAAAAAACCCAGTTGATTAACTAGATGAACTAGCCAATTAGCACATCAATTAATTAACCAATTAAAATTATTACAGCCGTCTCAGCAATAATATGATGAGAGGATCTAATTAAAAGAACAACCTCCCTTGACTTGAATACACAGATAAATTGTTTATTTTGGAGAAAGGAGAGGATTATCCCTAGTGTGTTGTTTGAATCAGAGACTATACACAGATGATACAAACAGTCTCTTCAACAAGTGAACAATATTAACTATGCAACTTTTTTAAAACGCAGATTCGATATCTACACTTTAATTTACGTCTTGATTATTTTCTTCCACAGCTCTGGAAATTAGCAAGAAATGCCAATGTAGGCTTTTGGTTTGGCTGTCAATCATTATTGGAAGTTTTCCATTTTGGTAGCATTTCTAGACAATATAAATCCCTAGAGAATGCTGGTAGCATTGGTTTTTTTTAATGCTGCTGCTAAGTCATACAGTGTTTCTCTTATTCGCATTCATAAAATTGATTGTTGTTTTTGTTTTTCTTTGGGAAATAAACTCAAGGTTCAAAGAAAGAGATCCTAAAGAGATGCGTGCCCATTCACTCACTTATCCAGAAGATGAAGCCATGTTCTGAAGACTTCTGATCAAACAATAATCTCCCTCTAGTTTGTGGGAGTGAAGATGTTCAGACAGGCTGAGTTTTATTAACCAAAATAGGGTCACAAGCTAAGTACATCCGCCAGGGTCAGTGAACAAATACAAAGAAGATTTGTGAAAGAAAAGATTGTGACCAGGAAGGTTATGTCCCACTGGGGGAAGGGGGTAATCTAGCAGAAACATATTAAAGTGTGTAAATTAACCATTGTGGAATGTCATATTATATCTAGTTTTGACTGTTTATTGGGGGGGGTTGTTATTTTGCAAATGATAGAACAATTATGTTGGAGATCATAAACTGTCAGTGCATTATAGTGATACACAGAGATAGTAACACAACAGTTTGAATTACCAGAAACTCCTATTCTTGCTGAATATTGCTTTCTCTTATCCAGAGAAAGCAAAGTGTTATAACCTTTGGTTTCTGAAGAATTCTGATCAAAGAAGAAAAGCAATGGATCAGAATAGTATCTAATTCTGTTTCAAAGCCTAATGCTTTGAGACAAAGCTTTCTTATTTTGCTAATGATACAACCCCTCCTTCCACAAGTATACAAAGACACATAACGGCACCAAGTTTCAAAAGAATAGCACAGTTGGAAGGAACCTTGGAGATCTTCTAGTCCAGGGGTTCTCAACCTTGGCAACTTTAAGACTTGTGGACTTCAACTCCCAGAATTCCTCAGCCAGCAAAGCTGGCTGAGGAATTCTGGGAGTTGAAGTCCACAAGTCTTAAAGTTGCCAAGGTTGAGAACCCCTGTATCTAGTCCAACCCCGTTCACAAGCAGAAGATACCTATACCATTTCAGACAAGTGGATGTCCAGTCTGTTCTTAAAAGTCTTTAACTCTTTAAGTTTAAAGAACTTCCAAAGTTCTTTAAGTCTCTCTCCTGGCAAAGGAAAATCATAAAATGTATGGGGTAGAATGTTTTTTTTTTCCTGATCCAAAATAAACTTTTATTATAGACTGGTTCCAGGATGAGATATAAACGATTTAGATATCAGCATCCTTCTAAAGTGAACAGTGGCTCATTTGAAAAAGATCAGCCTGGCTGGTCCAAGGACAAACTTCTAGGTGACCATCAAGGTCACTTCCAGGCCTTTACTTCTCTGCAAGCATGGACTTTTTGAAAGTCCAAGAGCAGCTTCAAGAAAATATTTAGAATAAAGTGGGAGGGTCCAAAGATCTTGAAATGGCCGACTAGTCTTTGACCATATCCACAAATTACCTAGTACTCCATTCCCCCTCAGGTAAGATACATTGCAAATCAAGCACTGATTTATTGATGTACGGTATGTGTTTAGAAATGTTAAGCATGGTTACCTAGATGGTGGGCCTCTAGAGTGCAAACCTGGGAAACCAAGGAATGTGAATGTATATGAAGCTTGTACACCTACAGAGTCAGTTTATATTTGTAAGCCAAGACGCATCAAGTACCGGCATGATACTGAGTCCTCCTCACCATTTCAAGCATCCCACATCCCATTTATCTATATGCTTCTGCCCCATCAAATATATCTGTTCTGAGCCGCCCTGGGTCTTGGGAGAAGGGCGGCATATAAGTTTAAACAAATAAATAAAATATCTTCAGGAAAGGAGGCCAACTTTAAGACCAAATACAAAATTCACTTTTTATATTAAGGAGCATTTTGTGAAGTATAAGAATCAGTGTTCCTTGACTTAGATAGGATGACTTGAGGGGAAACGCTGAACACGGCATCAAATCTCTCAGTTGGGTGAAAAAACCTATTCATAGAATGTAACTCTCAGAAGTTCTTTGCATCCTAGAAACTATTAATATCACCATGGTTCCTTAGCTCATCAGCATGCCCATTTCCAAAAAGCAAAACCACAATATTAGATTTCACAAATTTCCTGCCACCCAGCTATTGTGTGTGTATACACACACACACACACACACACACACAAAATATATACATATGTATATATAGTGCTTGACATACAACCACAATTGAGCCCAATGTTTCGGTGTCTAAGTGAGACATTTGTTAAGTGAGCGTTGCCCCATTTTTTGACCTTTCTTACCACAATTGTTAGGTGAATCACTGTAGTTCTTAACAGCCAAGTGTCTGAATTTGATCACATGACCATAGGTGGGGGGATGCAACGGTCATAAGTGTGAAAATGATCCTAAGTCATTTATTTCAGTGCCGTTGTAACTTCGAACAGTCATTAAATGGACTGTTGTAAGTTGAGGATTATTTGTATTATGTATATATCCACACACACACACATATAGACACACACACACACAAGCATACATACATATATACACCTATATATCAACAGCAATAAATGGATTTCCAGTCAATGGAAATCTCCCTCTCATCCCGTCCTTTCATAATATCACAAAAGCCATAAAATCAGTTTCAGAGCAGAAGACAGAACAGCAAACTGTAAGTACACAAAAATGACTTTAAATACCAGCCATCATTTGTCCTCCCCACTTCAGTGTAGCCCCCTACTTCAGAAACACTCAACTGCTGTGCACAGCTTGCTGTAGGCGAAGATCCATTTTAGAGTGGACCTGAAATATAAATGACAGCTCGCACTACACATGAACACAGACAACTGTATAAAATATTTAAATAAAGACAGAAAAGAACAGAGGAAACCAACAGTGCCTTTGGCAGACTCAGCCATGGGGAATACAGCAGCTTGAGATTCATTGCAAATTTCATCTTTAATCTTATTTTTAGTTCAATATTTTGTAGTCCTCTGAAGTAAACCTTTGTGTGCTGTGTCTCGCTTCTGGTGGGTTCTCCCTCCTCCCTTTCTACCATGATCTCTTTTTGTTTTTTGCAAAAAACCTAATATCTTTTCGATAATATTGATTATGAAGGGTTTTTTTTGGTTATAGGCTACCGTCTTTTCTCTTTTGTGCACTTTTTTAAAAAAAATGCCATTGATCTCAGTGGTTGGATAAATAGAAACAGACCCACAGCCTCGAATGATCCTGCCTCCTTGCTACTTTGTTCTCAAATCAAATCTTTGCAATCTTCTTTTTGTGTTTGATCTTGGGCTGGTTTCTTCCTTCTCAATTAAAAAATGAATTATAAGGGGCCAACATTAAAAACAACAACAACAACACCCGATTAGGATGCCAGGAAAGATGGAAATACTATTTTCGCATTTTATCATCTGTTGATGTTTTTATTCCAGAAATAAAAATATAATGGAATGTTGGAAGGAAAGGAAAGCTCAAAAGGTTGTGGATGGGCATGAGTAGATTCCATCTTCCTTGCTCAAGGGCTGAGAGATTCCTGGATCTGAAGCCAGTAAAATAACATTGTTCTTGGCCAGGATTATCCCTTGGCTTAATGATTACAGGTAATCCTCAATTTATGGCCACAATTGACTCCCAAATTTATGTTGCTAAGTGAGAAATTTGTTAAGTGACTTTTGTCCCATTTTACGGACACAGTCGCTAAGTTAATCATTGATTTATTAAGATGGATGTTAAGTGAAGCTGGCTTCCCCATGGACTTTGCTTGTCAAAAGAGATGATACTGCAAACTGTCATAAATATAAACCAATTGCCAAATGTCCAAATGTTGATGACGTGACCAAGGGATGCTGCAACAGTGGTAAGTGTGAAAAACATCCATTGGTCACATTTTCAGTGCCGTTATAACTTTGAACGGCCTATACAAAGAAGTTTTTGTAACTATTTCCAATAGTTTTAGGATGAAGGCTAAAATCTAAAGTCTACAGAAAAGAAGACTGAGAGGAGACATGATAGCTGTCTACAAATACCTGAAGGGCTGTCACAGTGCAGAGGGATCAGCCCTGTTCTCACTTGCTCAAGGAAGGACTAGAAACAATGGGATGAAACTGCAGGGGAAAAGATTCAGATTAGATGTTAGAAAAAAATTTCTAACAGTAAGGGTGATGAACCAGTGGAACAGGTTGCCACAGGAGGTGGTGAGCTCCCCTTCGATGGAGGTCTTCAAGCAGAGACTGGACGGCCATCTATCTGGGATGGTTTAAGGAATCCTGCCTCGAGCAGGGGGTTGGACTCGATGACCTGGGAGGTCCCCTCCAACTCTACGATTCTATGATTCTATGATCTTGCTTGGGAGCTCAAAGATCACTGAATCAACATCCAGTTCCCATTTTCTTTCACTATTGGCTTAAATTGTAATCATGATTCATTCAAACTGGTGCCCATCCTGTATTTCATTAAGAGGTACAAGATAATGTAGGTGACTCTTTTGGCTGTGGCTTACACAACGGATATATGAAGATCACACACATGCATTCACACCAAACACCACCCTGCCACAGTACATTTCTTTGCGACCAGCAAGACTACAGTAACTTTCCCAATGGGAAAAAATCCTAGATATTGAGCATTTGAGTCAGGAACTACAATATTATTTATAAACAAGATGGCTGAGATGGGACAAATGGTAAACTACAGTAAACTACATATCAGTCGATATATAAACCAACATAGTTTATTACAGATGTCTGAAAGAAGATTAGGGAACCATTACCTAAACTCTACAGCCTCATTCCTACCTTAATAACCATATTTTCTTCATATTTAACACCTTGCTTTCAGATTTCCTCTTTTAAATTAATTATGAAGACATTTTAAAAATTACATCAATGGTTCTGTGTAAACCAGATAAATTTGAAGAATCCTGAATTGCAGAACTAATATGGGAATTCTTTATTTCATCCTTCTTAGAGCAGGCATAGTAATCTTCTTGGAGGTGCATGCTTGTGTCTGACTATGTAAATGATCAAATCAAGCCTCTGAAATACTTCCCAGATGTGAACCCTGTATAAAACTAAAATTCCATCCCTTCCTTATATTAATTCCTAAGCTATTTTTCTGTATTAATTTTCACATGATGGGATTTTTGATATTATTTTCAATAGATCCATCTGTGGCAAATATGTTTATTTTAACCTTCAAAAATTGTTTTAGTCAATTTTTTAAAAAATAGTTCCCTTTCTACAATGGCCTGTGTGTGATTTCCAGGCTGCGTTATCATATGAAAGTGTTTTAAATCCTTCTTAGAGTCATGTGGCTGGCAGGATATCAAATGCAAAAATGTAAAAGCAATTAATTCAAAGCTCTCTGAATCCATAGATCATGCAGATAAATATTTTTGTACAGTAGTCAAGAAATATGTGCCCAATAGTCATTTATTTTCAACATTAACAAGCAACACATACTGTAACAGGCAAGCAGTCCAAACTCCGAAAGAATTAATACAGGTAGGTCTCAACGTACAACCACAATTGAGCCAAAAGTTTCTGTTGCTAAGTGAGACAGTTGTTAAGTGAATTTTGCCCCAATTTATGACTTTTCCTGACACTGCTGTTAAGTGAATCACTACACTTGTTAAGTTAGTCGCATGATTGTTAATTGAATCTGGCTTCCCCATTGAGTTTGCTAGTCAGAAGCTTGTAAAAGGTGATCACATGACCCTGGGACACTGCAACTGTCGTAAATATGAACCAGTCATCAACCATCCAAGTTTTGAACATGTGACCACGAGGAAGCTGCAACAGTTGTGTGAAAAACTATCATCAGTCACTTTTTTCAGGCCTGTTGTAACTCTGAACGGTCACTAAATGAAAGGTTGTAAGTCAAGAACTACCTGTACTCATCCAACCCTTCTCCACACTGACCCCAGTCCACTCCTCTTTGGTTCCTGGGTGGAGTTCAGAGAATGAGCCCCTTGGGTTGTGCAATCTCAGAGCACAATTGAGAAATCTTTCTACTAGGAAAAAGAGAAAGAAGCCCTCAGTAATTGAACTCATTCTGGGATTTCAAATAGAACCAACTATTAGTGGCTTTTGAAAGTTCCCAATAGACTTGTAGAGAGATGGTGGATGCACAGTTTTATCAAACATCTTCAGAGAAAAGAGTTCCCCAACAAACTCCAAAGGGTAGGACGTTATTAAGGACAATCCGATTACTAATGAAAATACCCCATGGGAGAAATGGCTTCCATTGAGGTTCAAAGGAATAAAGGCAATCCAGGGAGACTGAACATCACCAGAAAGAAGATTGAACAATCAAAGACAGTACATTCACACACAGTGTATCTCTCAGCAGCCTTACTGCTAATAAATACAAGGATGCTACTTGTAAGAAATAAATAGGAAATTATGAGAATACACTGATGAGAAACACAAGAATGGCAAGAAGAGCCAGGAGTTCTATAATTCTTTAAATCTGTTCTCCTTTGAAATTTGCAAAGCCAACTATTTTTCATCAACTTGAATGAGAACCGTTCAAGGTCCTGGCATTGTCTCCAAGTTTAATTTCAAATTCATCAATATTTGCCTTCTTTATACTTGTGCTTTTCTGATGTTCTAGAACAGGGGTTCTCAACCTTGGCAACTTTAAGACTTGTGGACTTCAATTCCCAGAATTCCTCATCCAGCTTTGCTGGCTGAGGAATTCTGGGAGTTGAAGTCCACAAAGTCTTAAAGTTGCCAAGGTTGAGAACCCCTGTTCTAGAAAGACACATCAAGAATTTAGTTACTTGGGTTCACTGCTTTTGTCATTTTTCCCATCCAGTCTCAACATCCCCAAAGTCATTTCTACACTGAATGGCCTCTAGATACCTACTTCTTGCACACACTTACACACAAATTGCATTCTATGAGTTTCCAGGCGAGTCAGACTTCTTTGTGTTCTTAACAATCCACGAGAGTTGGGGGTTAGATTACCTGAACCAAAAGGTTGATTGTTATGTTCTTATATATGCAAGGTGTGTAAATGTGACAAGACAAAATAAGTCACATCAACAGTCTGCCATCATAATGTCATCTCAGCTACATGGATTATGGAACAGCGGGATGTCTGCCAGGACGAGAGTCCATAAAACATAGGAAGTGACATCTACAAATAAAATTCTTGTTCATAAAAGCTTCTCCATTACAAAGAACTAGCCTCTATTTCCATTTTCTATGCTCTTTCCTCCCTAAAACCTTACTTCCTTTTTTACTTATAATGCTAGAACTTCATTTTAATCCTTCCTGTATTTTTATAGCAACCGTATTACTTTCCAATACAATTAATTTAATGGCAGAGGAGACAGCACAACCCAATCCATATATGCTCATGCTATTAGTACCACCACTGTTACATAAAAGAACAGAGATATCAGCCTATCTGTAGTCTGTGTCACATCTGCATTCAATTACCATGCCAGCTTTACATTTCCCTACAGGTTTTTCATCTGCCCAGATCCACACAAAAGGTTGCCTTTCAGACACGTATTCTCCTAAAATATATATATCCAAATTGATCTTCTCCACTAAATATGATTTTGATCCACTTTCTTTGAAGCCATAACAGCTTAAATAAGGGCTAAATGAATGGCTAAATTCAGATGCATGCAGAGGGGAGCAGACGGGACAGACTGGTCCACTTATTTTAAGAATTCTTGAATTGACCGGATTTATCAAGTACTTCTAAGTGAGAGAGAGAGAGAGAAAGAGAGAGAGAGAGAGAGAGAGAGAGAGAGAGAGAGAGAGAGAGAGAGAGAGAGAGAGAGAGAGAGAGAGAGAGAGAGAGAGAGAGAGAGGGAGAGAGGGAGAGAGAGAGAGAGAGAGAACAGATACATACAACACATACACACAAACACACAAAGGCATATGAATTTTAAAATGTAACAAAAGTAAATTGGCATATAAATTAAGATATAAAGCAGCTGATCTGTATCTTACACCTTTGATTGCATAGTTGTTCCTTATACAATTATTTGAATGAACCATTTATCTTTCTACAGTTTCTTGAATACTATTTTTCTGGAAATATCAAAAATTGCTTTTCTCAGGAATCAGAGTAATGGACTGCTTGGCTTCCAGTTGCTTCCTTCCTCTTGCTTAACTGAGATATGTTAAATAAACCAGGGTAAGCTGAGTTTCTATTAAATGCTAAGTGTTAACCTTGGCAAATAGCAAGGGGGTCAGGAAGGGGTGATAAGGTCACAGGAGGGGCCACAGAAGACGTATATGTTGTCATATATGTCTGACCTAGGGCTGAACATTTGAAGTAGGAGATAATTCTGATTGGCTGAAAACATCCCTTTTCTTGCTTCTTGATTTCAAAGTGCTTCGGATGTAATTGGATGAGCCAGTTTGTTGTAGTGGTTAAGGCACCAGGTTAGAAGCTGGGAGATTGTGAATTATAATCCCAGTCTGGGCGCAAAGCCAGCTAAGGGACGTTGGGCCAGTCCCTGTCTCTCAGTCATAGAAGGGAGGCAATACCTTGCCAAGAAAAGTACAGGTACTGCTCCAGGCAGTCACCAGGAGAAAACAATGATTCCAAAGCACCAAAAAAATCAATTGTTGCAATTGATGACTTGGTCTTAAGCCAGACCTAGAACCCACAATTGGAGTCATTTTACTTGCTGACAATAAGGATAAATGAAGTTCAAGATACAATATCTGGAAAACCCCCAGGTTAGAAACTGTGGAAAATCTCTTAAGTAGATATTCTGTTCCCTAGAAAGGACTGTCTCGCAGGCCATCCAAACATTAGGGGATTCATACCACATATTCTTTCTAATCCATAGGAAGACTCTTATTTATCAAACATTTGAATTCAGCTATGCTATACCATGAAAAAAGGGGGAAAAATAGGTGCCTTGTAATTCAGGCTTGATTAACAGGTTTCTAGTTTTGATTAGCAAATTGCGTATGTAATCAAGGTTAATTCTCAATGCTAAGCTTTTCTGTCTCCACCTCTCACACACACACCCCTTTTTTCCCTTCATTTTTCTCTCTCCAAGAGAAATGTCTCCTTCGCAGCAGATAAAAAAAATACAGTGACAAAAGCTCAGAAGATGTTTCTCAAATAGAACCAAAAACATTTAAACACAGAACTTTCTAATGGTGGTTCAGGTGGCATATTGATGGGAATTCCCTTGTGAGATAAAAATTATCTGAACACTTAAATTAAAAAAAAAGAAATACAGCCAATCAATAAATTAAACAATTAGAAGGCATCAAATACAATGGATTTTGGTATTATATAGAGATGTATAAGGGCTTTTTTCAAGAATATATATTATTAAGATATATTAGTGTAGGGTTATTAAGAGTTGTATTAGAGAAAATACTCTTTCACGGCATCACCACAATTAAATCAATCAGCTAGTACCTTCCTTATTCTTTGGCTGAGAAGAAAGCAGGAAAAGAGACTCTCCTAATTCAGGGAAGAAAACTTTCAAGAAATTAAAGGACAAATTTTGAGACAGCATTAGAAAGGAAAGAGAGCCAGTTTGGGGTAGCAGTTAAGGCACCAGGCTACAAACCAGGAAACGGTGAGTTCTAGTTCCACTTTAGGCGCAAGCAATGTGAGTGACCTTGGACCGGTCATCATCTCTCAACCCAAAGGAGAGTGTGGTTTAGTGGAAAAGGTGTTGGACTTGAAACAAGGAGACTGGTCCCACCTTAGGCACAATGCCAGCTTGGTGACCTTGGGCCAATCACTACCTTTCAGCCCTAGCAAAGAGGCAATGGCAACCACTTCTGAAATCTTGCCAGCAAAACTGCAGGGACTTTTCCAGGCAGTCCTCAGGAGTCCACAATGATTCAAAGACAGGCAGACACACGCACACAGAGAGAAAAATTAGAAAGAAGGGATGATTTAAGTAACTTCCTGCCTGCTCATTCTGAGGATAAAAGAGGGTGAGATTTTGTTACCCAATAATGACACAAAGTGAAGCAAAGACCAGGCCTGGCAAAGCGAGGGTCATTCTCCCTTTTAAGAAAACTCATCCCAGCAAGACAGGCTAACTGTATGGCTTTAATTGTTCAGAATTAAATTGTTCAGACTTCTCCACCAAGGGAGTTGCAAATGCACCGGCTTTCTCATAATGTTGCAATATAAACTTCCATTTAGGCTTGATGGGTCCCCCTTTCAATGCATTTTTATTTTCCAGGTACTTTTGTATAATGCAGTCTTTTATGAGTGGTGCGAATAAGAGGCTGCTAAGATATTAAGCCATGCAAAACAGCAGAGCTAAAATAGTCATTTGTGATAAAAGGGAGGGGGAGGTGAAAAGGAAAAAGAAAGGAGAGGAATTAGTGAATGGGTTCTACTTCCAACTTTTCTGTTTCTTTTTGCTTTTAATTAGCGCAACCTGACAATAAACAGCACCTGTCTTGTTCCCATTTACTCTTCTTCTCCAGTTGTCTATGAAGAAGAAATGTTGATTAAAAGTCTTTGGAAAGTCTTTAGAAGACTTTAGTCTTAAAATTAAACTTCTCCAGAACTTTCTAAAGTTAGGGACAGTGGCCTGAGTGGTACAGTAGCACTTCTAACTTTCTAAATTTGGGGATTGTATAAAGAAAGAAGAGATAAAATCCAATCTGGTATGTGAGTACAACCCTATGCATTGAGTCCAGTTATATTTATTGATATAAAGCTTATCAAAGATGTTTTCATGTTACACTGATAACATAACATTGCAACATTTGAAAACTAGTATAACTCTCTAATATATTCATTGATTGTGACCATCTGCATGATATGCAGAACTGAACCTGCTTCTTGCAATATATACTGTATATTTTGTTATACTTGTGATATGTGTCTTCCAGTAGCTGAGAGAAAGAGAGGGAGAGTGCTTAAATTCTAAGCTTTAATTTATTTTGCATTGAAAAGCTGTTACTGTAGCAAGACTTCAAAATCAGGTCAGATGAACAAACCATTTCAGTGTCATTTTTACATTAATGATTGTGGTTGATGTCAATTTCACAAAACAAAATTATAACCAAAATGGATCCTGCAGTTCAAAGGACCACAAAGATTATATAGATACATTTCCATCAATAAATCCGTCCTCTTCCTGCCCTGGTGCAGGCCCACAACCCTTAATGACTGACATTTTTACCACTAAATTATACAACGTCTGCTTCAAGAAAGAATGTCTCCATTACAAAATTAGCTAACCATCAACATAACGTAAAATAACTCAAACATGGTGTCATTTAACAAAGATATTGATTTGTACAGACTTACTGGATTAAATCTTGGCTTCCCATAAAAGAAGTAGATATTATACCTTACAGGAGACAGAAAACTGCAGTCTATAGAGCTCTATATTTGACATAGGGTTGGATTTTCAGATCAACCCTGAAAAAAGGGACAGAGTGATTTTTCTGTACAGTAAGACAGGCAATTGTGACGAGAAGCTAAGAGGATGTTTTCCATCTTCCATGTTCATTATGGTCACCCAAGAGTCATGGTATTAAACCATATTCCTTTGGGGAGTTACCGTGAAACAAGCCCTACAGCTTTTTATATAGATCAGATGTAATACAATGTTCCTTCATTTAGAAAGATCTCATGATGTAGCAGATGAGTGGATTGATCTTGCCTGGAACCCTGGAGACTCTGATAGAGAAAGTAGAGCACACCGTAATCGAATGTTCCTCAACCTCAACAACTTTAAGATGTGGACTTCAACTCCCAGAATTCCAAGCTGGTTGGGGAGTTCTTCATGTTGCTGAATTTGAGATACACCACTCTAACTAAAGAGATAAAGGCCTAAATACTCTAAGTATTTATTTGAGAGAGGAACAACCATCACATTATTCATTATTTTTAATCTTTAGGTTATCTTGCTAGTGTTAGGAAACATAGGAGCTCAGCTTGTCCTTTCACTATCAGTAAATGTATGAGAATTCCAGATCACTGAATCTGACAATATGTTTTGGTTCATCCAATATGCTTAATCCAGTCATCCACTGACTTGGTTATTGCGCCTCATTGGTTTAATTTTCCAGAGACATTGAATAATGAGGGGGGAAAAGGCATGGGTAGGAGATTCACCCTTGTTTTAGTTTCTGATTAGCCTCCACAAGTTAGGTGAAGATTAGGTTAAATCTAGATTGTACTTTGAAGGGATTGCTTTTTTTTTTAAAAAAAACCATTACTTGGTATATAAAAGTCTCATTCTGAAGCTACCTAGATTTTTACAGGACTGTAAAATATATTTGAGCAATAAAAGCTGGATAAATTTGTGTTCTGAAAAAGATAACTATTAGTCCGATGCAAAGTTCTCTCATCTACTCAAAGTATTCAACTAAATTGCTCAAAAGAAAGAAAGAAAGAAAGAAAGAAAGAAAGAAAGAAAGAAAGAAAGAAAGAAAGAAAGAAAGAAAGAAATCACCTTTCCAAATCAGAGTGACCCAATTTAGTGATTCAATCCATAGCATCAAATTGTGGAGATCTGACACTCATTTGTGCATCATAAATAGCAGGACTTTTAGTGGCATCACTAGATAACTTCACGGTAATGTTAATTACCGTATTTTTGTTTCACTATTTAAAAGTGTGCATTCTCTAGATACAAGCTATATCGTTTCTTACAAAGTTCCTGTTACAAAAAAAACTCATGGGAAAATATGCAGACTTTTTGATTTACTCATGCCTCGTTTGCATCTCAACCAAAATGTGTAAGACATAAATCTATAAAGGAAGTAGCAGTCATTTTCTTCTGCTAATTTTTGATCAGAACAAGCTGCTAGCAGACAATTGGCAATGATCTAACAACATATTGGCCACTATCCCAAAACTGCTTCTATACAAAATAGTGACATGCTACTTTTTCAAGCCTACATTAATCAGGTTTTCTTTTGATTTATTTTTTTTATAAAGGCATATAGAAAAGTCTTAATATATATGTATCCTTTGGGAATAAGGTCAGAGAATTTTGACCTTCCCGATCCAGAGAAAAATGTTGATTCAAAAGAAAAAATCTGAAAGTGTTCTGCAGAATTATCCAGCCTTTTGCTTGGTTAGTTGCTTGTTTATTATATTTTGGCTTGGCATATCATAATTTTCTCATTTTAGGCTTTCTTCTCACTTGAAGATAAAAGACTCTATCGGCAGGATTCATGAATGAGGGATATTATTTATCAACACAGGATCTTTTAAAACATTTCCGCCCCCTCCCCCCTCTGATTCATGAACTACTTTCCTAAATCCACAAAAGCACTTCATAAATCGTTCAGCACCAGCAGAAATTAATAATGAGTCCATTTACATAAAAAGAACTCATCCTGACAATTGCTGATAATACTTGAAACTAGCATCTTGTCAGCGGGCACAAATTATGCTGGTGGTATAGGAGCAGGGAGCCTTATTGTGTATAAGTGAATTAGAATATTTCACTCTTTTTTTCTGTTCTCTGGTGCACTGGTTCGTAAAAGAAACCCCTCTAGTTAATTGGGCTTTCTTTGGTTAAGAACAATATTAATAAACTGAAAGGAAAGTAGGAATCGGTAAGATTTGAGACGTTAGCGGCTTGTCAAAGATATTCAAACACCGTCAAATGCTGTGATGCGTCTTTGTTTATAAGGATCAGAATGGCACAAGCTGTGGCCTTCCCTTTGATGCTCTACAAAAGTGAAAGCTGGAAGTTAGAAGAAGCAAGATAGGAAGAGTACAGACACTTTTGAACTTTGGTGTGGAAGAAGACTCCTGAGAATACAATAGGCAGCCAAGAAAACAAATGGATCACTGAACAAATCTACCCAGAGATCTCATTTGAGGGATAAATGACTACGCTCATTTGATCTCACTTTGGATACACATTAAGCAAAAATTAAACAACTACCTGGGTTACTGAGAATCTATTTCATTGCAATACACTTTGGGGAGGAAACCCCTGAAGTTGGTGTAGCAGGAGTTGGTACATTTCAGCAACTCTCTGCCTAACTGACTTGCTCTGATGGATGAAGCTGCTCGGATGAGCAGTGAAACGTCTCAACCTAACAACCAAAATTAGCCCAGTTGCAATGACTCAACCTCCAAACAACTCTACCTAGATCAGGGGTAGACAACCTTGGCCAAGATTGCCTACCCCTGACCTAGACTATTGAGAATCTTTATCGGTATATTAAGCAAAGACCCAACTCTCTGAAAAGGCTCTAGTGCTGGGAAAGGTGGAAGGAAAGAGAAGAGAATGGCCACCAGCAAAGGCAAGGGATTCAAGTGCAGTAATGATGAGATCATGGTTGGAAGACCTGAAGGACCTGGTTCGGGACAGATTTTTATGGAGAAGGTCTATATATGTGATTGCTAGAATCAACAATGACGTTACAGCATATAATCATTCAAAGAATCAGAGGCTGCAAGTCAGCTCCCTAATTTTTCAGAATTTCTGAGATGAAGTGACATTATTGGATTAAGTTATTTTGAGAGAGGTTTTTTGCTTTTGTTTTTTTTTTAGGTGATTAGAAGGAATTGGGTCAGAATGAGTGTGGGATATATCTGAGTGGCAAACTGCTCTTGGTCTAAACTTTTAAACCTCCTCAAAGCAAAGAATGAAAGATTAACCTTTGTCCCCAAACTGTAATGGGGGGGGCATCTGGGAAGAGTTTTACGGGTGAAAATAAGAGTCCTCCCTATGGCTATTTATAAATTAACAAAAAAAAGACATCTTGCTAAAATCAAATCTTTTGGGCTGTTCCGTTTGGTGGATGATGGTCAGAGAGGGAATGTTAAATGTATCTTCATACAGAAAATAATACCAGGAACACCTGGACTTTATCAACTTTATCTGAGATATTTATTTTCTTCTGGTTCTGATGTAGCCAGCCATTAAAAATATGTTAAAGCAACCAGAAACTTGCAAAATCACCAAATCTCCCGATTTCGCAATGTTTTGACTCCAAAATCAAGAGATGTCTGCATGTCCTCTATGAAATCTTGTGAAAGTGGAGGATGGGAATGCTAACACCTACATGGTTTCTGTTGTGAGTGTCTCTAGACCGGCTGGGGCCATATCAGAGGATGACGAAGCACAACCAGGCCCCTCTGGGTATTTTCCCCTCCCGGCAGCCGAGCTAGATAATGAGGAGATTTGTATGCAATCTGAATCAGACTCTCAAAGTGATGAGTCAGATTTGGAACAGGAAGATAGATGGCTTGATCTGAGATTCCGAAGGTTTGATAGGCGGAGGAGTCAGTTAAGTGGAAAAAGGAAGTGACGTATTGAAAACTATATTAGAAGAGGAAGACGGGACTAATTCTTTGTCACGAGCAACGTTAATATCAAGAGGCAGTCTGATGCATCACCGAGTTCGTTTGAACTCAGTTTTCTGGTGTTTTTGAAATCTACGGAGGATTAATGAAGTCTTGGACAATGTGAGCGATAAAGAGTGAGTTAATTGGAAGGTGGGAGAATGTTTAAACTAAATGTACATAAATCAGACTGGGCCGTTCCGGCCAACAAACTGCCAGCAGCTTGCTTTGAAGTGAATCTTTTGAAATGTGTTAAATAAAACTCTTAAAGAAATATTTATGTGGATTTTACTAAGCTGAGAAGGGCCAGATACAACAGTTTCTCAGTCTCTTGAGAACTTGGTTATCTTTTTAACATGGTTTCTTGTGTAGATCTCATGGGCAACTTTGCTAACCCTGATGTAAATGTAGATATAAAGATTTAAAAAAAAAAACAACTGCACAAAATGTTCCTGGCCTTCTTTTTTCTCTAGAGCCATCTGCAGCTTCTTTAAATCAACATTCTTTATGGGATGTACAGTTAATCTTTCTGTATGCATTTTTTCTTTAATATGTTTTGCAAATGCTGCTTTCTTGTAATCTCTTCAATATTGACACAGGGCATGCATCATTTTTACTGAGGGAAGAGCGCAATAAACATTTGAACACAGAACGCAAGAGGACCCTTTGAATAGAACACAACTTTCTCTTAGACTGACCACAGTTGACCCCAACATTTAGGTGGCTAAGCGCAACATTTGTTGAGTGAGTCTTGCCACATTTTACCTTGATCTCACTTTGGATACATTAAGCAAAAATTAAACAACTACCTGTGTTACTGAGAATCTATTTCATTGCAATACACTTTGGGGAGGAAACCCCTGAAGTTGGTGTAGCAGGAATTGGTACATTTCAGCAACTCTATGCCTAACTGACTTGCTCTGATGGATGAAGCTGCTCGGATGAGCAGTGAAACGTCTCAACCTAACAACCAAAATTAGCCCAGTTGCAATGACTCAACCTCCAAACAACTCTACCTAGATCAGGGGTAGACAACCTTGGCTCTTTTATGACTCGTGGACTTCAACTCCCAGTTGTTAAGTGAATCACTACAGTGGTTAAGTTAGTAACACGGTTGTTAAGTGTTCCCCATTGACTTTGCCAAAGGGGATCACATGACCCCCTGGGATAGTGAGACCCTCATAAATATGAGTCAGTTACCAAGCATCTGAATTTTCATCATGTGATCGTGGGGATGCCGCAATGGTTGTACGTGTGAAAAATGGTCATAAGTCACTTTTTTCAGTGATGTTGTAACTTTGAACAGTCACTACATGAGTTGTTGTAAGTCGAGGACTACCTGTATCTGGTCGATTTGAAACTTCCCATCCAAATTTATTTCATCACTATATTTAGAAAAAAAAATCACTAAGGGTTCCACACTGTTTTTTAAAAATACATTTCTTTTATACCTATAGGTGGTCTCTCAAAGGGCTGTGTTTCAAAATATTTAAGCTGGCTTTGGCAGGAAGACTAAATTTCAACTGGCAAAGTTCAAACAGTTAATGGGCTTAATCTTTTCAAAATAAACAAGACAGTTCCCAAAAGTTTGTGGACAGCTCACTTAAATTATATGGCAGGGAATCCTCTGCCTGCCATGCCTAGCAGAGAAAACTGAGACAGAAATAATTATAAATAAACCAAGATGATGTTTAATATATTGCCTGGGATAGAATCAAGTCTGGAGATAAAAGACTATCAGCAACTTTTTAAAAGAAACAAAACATCCATTTTTCCATTATACTCAAAATATTCCATAAAAAGGAATGTCAGAATAATTATGCACTGTGTTATTGTCTAAATTCAGGGGTTGTTTGTGAATTACTCTTTGACATGTGGTACTGATAAATAAATTGGCAAATATCCAAAAACACTACTTTACTCAGGGGCATTAGTTTGGTTTATCCATTCCTGGTTAGATAATGGATTTGTTTCTATTTGCCCAATCATATCAGTTGCCGGATTTCAGACTGTTCTAAGTTTGGGACCATTTTCTAGTTTATTTAGTGCAAATGACCAGGGTCATTTTTTAAATTTTATTTTGGACATTATATGAACAGACGTGGGCCTCCATAAAAGTCCACAATGCAGAAAAAGTTGAAGAAAAAAGAAGAGAGGAAAGAAGAAAGGTGATGGGCCCTTGGTGCTCTCTGAGCTTGCAGGCATTTCATTACACAAACTAGGTAACATCATCAGTGGTAGTATAGAATGAGCTTAGCTCTCCATTTCTATTCTAGTGTCTTACCCTGTCTGTGTTGGTGTGTGTGTGTATCTTAGAGATTCTTTGGCTGGGCTGTTTACTGTTGCTTTCTTGGATAGTTTCTTAATTAGGGTATTGTTTACTAGATTGGCTCTCTTTCTGGCTAGTTTATTGTCTCTTTTGCCTAGTCTATAGGTATTGTTAATGTCTATGTGCTATTGACGGCTAATTTGTCAGAGTGCCAGGCTTCTAGACGTTCCCTAGCAGTTTTGGACTTGGCTTGGTCTGGGATGGTAGATGTGAAAAAGAAAGGTGGATATATTCAAATACAGAAGTGATGGGTAAATTGTTGGAAGACTAAGGGAATGAGATTGAGGACAGATTTTTGTGGAGGAAATCTATCTATGTGGTCCCTAAGATCAGGCACTGATGATGGCACATATCAAATCCAATAAATGGACAAGAAAAAGTGGGTGACAGATGTTAAGTAATTTAGCTGATGCCATTCAAGAGCTGATAATGTAAAATATTGGACTGTTACACATAGGGTAAGCTAAATAATGAGATCTTAAAACCTTTTGGAATGTGGAAAATCTCCTATTCATTCTGTTCTCTTTTTTCCCTCCTTTCAAACTCACCATGGGAGGCTCCACTGCTGACATCTTTATATATGATATTCTCGTCTCAAAATGCCACTGAACTTTCAAATGAATACTTGCCTATGATCTTTGAATACAAAAATGCTTAAATCAAGGTTTTTATATTTTAGTGCACTCAGCCATGCTAGACCGTGAAGGGATTTTTGGTATTTAGCTTAGATCTCTTTCATTTTCAAGAGAAAATGAAAAGTTTCTGAAAGTGCTTGAAGTTATATAGCAAGGCACAATGTTAAAGTGCACTGAATTCGCCTTAGAAAATCCACAACAGCAGACAGCAGATGTATCAAGGCACCATCTGTAATTGACCATACCCAAACCCTATCCAAACCAGAGAGGTTCACAAAATGTCAGTGTGAAGTTAAACTAGGCTGACTGTTGTCATTTCTACCACACTGAACCTGGTAGGATCTTCAGTGGACCAATACTACCTCATTCCCAGTTCCACTTTAGGAACTGAAAAGGTTCTGCAAATATTTTGTCAACTCAAGATTAAACCAGGTGAGCTCTGGTCAGGTTCCCTGTTTACCGTGTCTTTACTTTATTTGCTTAAATTAGATAAATACAAGCAATACATGTAATTGTGGATAATAGATATACTTGCAAAATAGAGAATAAACCAGTGGTGGGATTCAGCTGGTTCACACCACTTCGGCAGAACCCTTAACTAATTTTTTGTTGACCAGGACTAGAATGGACTTCTGGAAGTGGCATCCACACAGAGAACCAGTTGTTCACAGTGAATCCCACCACTGGAATGAACCAATGAATCAGGATGTAGGCAATCTTTTTACATAACTTCAGCAAAATAGTTCCTATTTTTTTCTCCAGACTACTAGATGCTGTCATAGATATACTAAGAATTGCACATTTATTTTCTCCATTTACCCAAACCTTTGCATCTGCTTTCAACTAGAGTAATGTCACCATATCCAAGACCTCCTTGAAAACTTTGAAGAGAATTCCCATGAGATTTATCCCATCAACAGATCATTCTGGACTATTAGGTGGCTAAGCGCAACATTTGTTGAGTGAGTCTTGCCTCATTTTACAACTTTTCTTGCCACAGTTGTTAAGTGAATCACTACAGTGGTTAAGTTAGTAACACTCTCTAAGTCCCCGGAGAGGAGCAGCATACAAACCCAAATAAATTAACATGAGAAGAAATAATCAGCCATCAGTTGGATTCATATGATATCTGGGAAACAACAAAAAGTTTCCTTTTCAAACAATATAATGGAGCAAAATTATCATGAACCAATTTGAGAAAGAAATCACGGCATCTTCTCCCTAAGGATGGAAAATAATAATCCCTTTCCAAAGTTTTTATCACAATGAGGGAAAGGAAGGGAAGGGAAGCCAAGTATCTCTGAAGCTTCTTCAATGGGAAGTGAAATGTCTTCTAGGGAAAACAAAGTCCAGTTGCCTCTTGAAAGAGCACCTTTGGGAACCAAGTATCTCCAAAGGTCTAGATTGGTGGTCTTACTAAGGCTTTCTAGCAGTAAAGCAATCTACTGGAATCAATTCAACTAACCAAAGTAGAATAAAAGGAGGAGAAAGTTTTCTATGTTTCTATTTGGTGGTTTATTGACTTAGGATTTATGGTGTGGGAAATTTTGAGTAGAGTTACACAAGGATTAAGACTGCACATCATATTTAGATATTTATCAGGAAAGCGACTCCAACGTATTGCAACATTTACCAAATCACTGCCATTATTAGAAGCTGGAGAAACTAATGAAAGTACATGCACATTAATGATTTATCCATAGTTCCCACATTATAGTGAGAGATTTGTGCTCAGGATGTTGACTTTTTGTCACGGCCCCAGTGACAAAGTCTGATCCTAATCGTTCCATGTAATTTCTGAAAAAAATCAGGGTCACAAGACCCCAAAGATTTGTTCAATATCTGGAAATCTATAGGTTAATCATTCATGCAATTCTTTTGTTGCTTCTTTCATTTTTTTCAACCCATGAACCTTATGGATCATTTAGAATTCAGCTGGCTCAAGAAATTCTATTTAAAATTTGCTCATTAAATTCTCCACTCTGCTTCAGTAGAAAGTATGGTATCCAACTAAGCTTAGCTACGTATCACAAGCCCAGGCAATCTCAGTGAAAGAAGGTTAGGCTTAATATCGGATGCATCTGATATACTGTTCTTTTCTAAAGAAAAAGTGTTCTATCTCTACACTAGTTTAGACACCATGGTCTATTGACTCCCATTTCTTATGTTAACTTATTGCTCTTAGCTTTCTGGTATTTGCCTCTAGCACTCAGCATCCTTTCCTACTTCGTATCCCCATTATATGACTTCCATATTTCCATATTTTTCTCTGTCTTTAGCTTCAACATGGAGAAAGTAGAAATAATGCAATCTATAATGCACGCTCATGACCCCACCAACATCTATTTATTTATTTATTTATTTATTTAGTTATTTATCTATTTATTTATTTATCTATTTATTTAATTTCTATGCCGCCCTATTCCGGAGAACTCAGGGAGGCTCACAACATGATAGAAATCACAATAAAATACATAAATATAAATATATAAATATATAAATATAAAAACCCCGAAGTTAAAAAAAAAGAAAAACCAATCATTCCACAAACATACACACAAACATACACTGGCTAGGGGCAAGGTGTTATACCTTTACTGAATACCTTTACTGAAATTTAAAAGATCTTTCTCCTTGTTTGGCCCATAAACACACGGATATTAGCATTCAAAACTATTGTGGTGGATTATTTATGTAGATTCTAAGCCACTGTTTGAATTAGACTTCTTCACATAGAAAGGTGGAAAGCTTTCTCAAATTTTTAGGGTATGATTTAGTTCCAAGTAATTAGTTGTGTTTTTCTTTTTTTTAATTTCTTAACATTTCTAACAAACGCAAAAACACACAACCTGGGCAATTTTAAAATATGCAATTTACAATTTCCAGAGTTCGTCAGCCATTGCTAAGAACTCTGGGACTTGAAGTCCACAAAAGTTGGCCAGGTTGGGAAACACTACTCTAATGCAACAGGTTAATATGAAGAATGATTGCAGAAATTGGGTATGTCTAGTTTAACGAAGAGAAGGACGAGGGGGGACA
This sequence comes from Bothrops alternatus, assembly GCA_034064705.1. Taxonomy (NCBI): domain Eukaryota; kingdom Metazoa; phylum Chordata; class Lepidosauria; order Squamata; family Viperidae; genus Bothrops; species Bothrops alternatus. Next base: position 25,864 of record JARGCV010001233.1, on the reverse strand, counting down.
TGATAGCAGTGTTCCAGTATCTCAGGGGCTGCCCCAAAGAAGAGGGAGTCAAGCTATTATTCAAAGCCCCTGAAGGCAGGACAAGAAGCAACGGATGGAAACTAATCAAAGAGAGAAGCAACCTAGAACTAAGGAGAAACTTCCTGACAGTGAGAACAATTAACCAGTGGAACAACCTGCCTCCAGAAGCGGTGAATGCTCCAACACTGGAAGTTTTTCAGAAGAGACTGGACAGCCATTTGTCCGAAATGGTATAGGTTTCCTGCCTGAGCAGGGGGTTGGACTAAAAGATTGCAAGATCCCTTCCAACTCTGTTATTCTTTTATTCTTGTTTTCCAACCATATTCATCTTAATAATGTGTCAGTACTGTTTTTATTTCCCATTTCTTTTGGCCTTTGTTTTCCAGTCCAATTTTCCCACCTGCTTTTACACTATTTAGTTTAGGTTATCAAACCTAAACATTGATCTGTACATAAAATATCTGCTATAGAAATCCTTAAAATAAAATGTAGTAAAACACTACTGCTAAAAACATTTCTCCTTTTATTATCTGTGTGCTATCAACTCAGCATTGTTGTTTTTATTCCTGTGCTTCAAGATGTAACAAATCTTCATACAGATTTCAAACAAAGGTGACAAAGGAAGAAAATGATGATTTTTTAAAAATTTATGCAGCAGAAAAAATCTCTGGGCTGATAATTACAATTTTGTATTAAAGCAACAAAGGATTATATGGCAAATGTTTTGCTGGATATGAGAAATATTTACTCTTGAGTTGTGGTCTGATCTGATGTTTGTCAACTTAGTTTCCGTGTCTTAAAACCAAAACGATGCCCTGGGATAAATATTGTTCAAACATAATATCCCTTTTTAGTCATTTTATTTTGAAATTGCAGAAAGTACAGCTTTCCAAAAATTCTATATATTTCTTGAAATCTTTATTAGGATCATTTTTCAGGAAAGTTGCAACCAAAGAGGATATATTTTTAATTGTTGCTATTACATTTAAGTTCTACTCTTGGGACAAATTCTTTGGGAAGCATGATCCCAACTTATTTTAAAGACTGTTTTCATTATTATTTATGACTATAATATTCTGACTGTATTAATAGATTGTGGCCTATGTAGTTACAACGGTCATCTTTTCTACTGCTAATCCTTTAATGAAAATAACAATAAATAGGTCAACTCTTAGAAATAGAATTCATTTTTTTGCCCATCTTCAACTAAGAGAGCTCTTTGCAATTTATGCAGTAAATTTGAAGAGAATTCACTGAACGGTTAGGAATTTTTATGGAGGAATAAGAAACGGAACACGAGTGGAGCAACACTGCAGAAATTATGAAAAGAACAGTGCATTTGTCTTGTTATTATCTGCTAAAAAATTTTGAGATAATTGTTCTGACGTTGATGAATATGTTGGCATTACATATCATAGTTGATATGATGGTTGTCCATTGATAGCAAACTGCAGTGTGTATGTGGGGATGTAGGAGAAGAGCAGGCTGAACTAGAAGGTGGGGTTAAACATGTCATCGGTTTGGAATCATAGCACAGCAACAAGATACCCCAGTCCAGGCCCCTGTGAATTCCATTGACCCTTATCTAGCACTAATTTAGTTGTTGACTAGATTCTTGTGTATAAGTAGAAATAATAAATTATTCTATTCTTTGAACTAAACAAACGCTCCTGGTTATTTGCATCTGAGAGGTATGTGTGTTCAAATGCTGTCATTTTTTCTGTTGGACGGACATTTCTACTGATAGATGAGTCAAATGCACAGTTGCACACAATCAAGGAGAGAGTTAACGACTGCATGTGAAGATACATAAATAATTCAGCTCACTCAAATGGTGGCAACTTGAACAAGTCCCTGTTGGTTAAACTTATTTAATGAAAAGGTGAAGTGAAGTGAGTGATAGCATCATTCCAGAGGCCATTGTCCAGAGGGAATATGGACCATCTATGTTACATCACTGAACTATTTCAGCAAAATTATGTCAGCTGAGTTCTCCAAGCCATCAGAGACTGAGAACATGTCTGATCTCTTCAAGAAGTGATCCTGGACAAGATTTTTTTTAGAAAAGGCAGCTGCATGTAGCCCCATAAAACTCTCTTCCGTTTTTCAAAAACTCCTGCCCATTAGCAAAATACTTAAAAGAGGAAGAGAGAACGGGAGACCAGAGAGATCATTAAGATATTATGAAAGCTTTTGAAACATTATCTTGATGATAGGACAAGAACTCCTAATAACACTTATATTTAAAAATGAATGTTTTTTTTGTTCAGGCACACATATAGATTTTACACAGCTTGGGTGAGAGACATTCAGAGAGCCATTCCAAAGAAGGACGTATAGAAATTATTTTGCACTAAAAAAAAATGAAACCGCTGCTTTTCTGTAAGAATGAATGCCTGCATAACTATTTTTTGCAATATTTTGGACTGCAAATATTAAATAGACTCATTATATAGAGGAAAACATTCTCCTATATCTTCCATTGAAACCTAAACATAGAATGTGTCCATATTCTAATGAATTGTATATAGACTCTTGATATTGTAGGGCATGAGAATTTTTTTCAGGGCAAGTAGGAAATCAAACTGTTCTCCTTCCAAAAGATTTTCAGAGCAAAAAAGGTCATATAATATAATTTAAAAATCTACTTTTCCAAACCTCTTGAACTTAGGTGGGTGTAGATCTAGGAGTGTGTATAATGCTTGAACTATTCCATTTAAGTTGCTGTACCATATGACACCACAAACCGTGTCAAATAGATAGCACACTTACAAACACATCTCTAAGCCATAATCCTTGCTGTTCTAAACTTTGAAATTTAGCATTCATTTTATGTTTAATTAATTCCAAAGGGGGCAAAGGAAGACCAGAAGCCATTAAACAGGAAGAATGAAAACTTTAAGCTGGTTTTGCCCTGGTCCTTTGCTGGTTGGTGTGCTTGTTTTGGAAAGGGAGAACATTTAGGTTTTCATCCTTATTTTTCAGACTATGGTGTGACAATGTAAAAAAAATCTTCCTGAAAGGAAAGTTCGTTTGTGTGATGAGAGTGGGATGCACCTACTGGTCTCACATCATCAAAGAAACAGACATGTATCTATAATTTATGCTTTGCTTAAAGCTTGCAGTGATCTGATGTGGCTTTTTCAGACAACATCGTCTGTCTTGGCAAAGCCTGTCAGTCATCGGGGCTTGCTCAAATTGTAGACCATTAGTCAGAGAGACAGCAAAGTTTCTTTAATGATGCTTTTATATGTAGTGTGTTGGCAGTGAAACAGAGAAGAATTGACTTGATCAATGCATTAGTCTAATCATGGGGTTCCTGCTCTTAATTTCTTTTGTCGGTAATTTCCATACTCAAACAGCATTCAGGATACTTATAAAGGCACATTTAGAGTGCTGCTGATGAAGGCAGTCACCTATAAAGGATGGCTTGGATACGGACACTGTAGGAAGCATGGAGGAAGGTGGAGAGGGGGAAGAACAGTACAATTTCTCTTTGAACTGCCTTTCCTAGTGGGAGAATTATGCAACCTTTGTCAAAAGCTGCGACTTTTCCAGTTCTATATATCACTTTATTTTTTATTTATTTATTATTTAAACTTCTATGCCGCCCTTCTCCTAGGACCCAGGGCGGCTTACAATAAATACAATAAAATTAATTACATTCATACAGCATACAGTCACAGTCAACACACAGTCGCTGATGGAGGGACATTCCTAGGCCCAGGGGCAGAGTACAATTCATACGCCCCAAGCCTGTCGGCATAAATGCATCTTCAATAGTTTCCGGAAAACTAGGAGGGAGGAAGCAGTGCGAACCTCTGTGGGAAGCTGGTTCCAGAGGGCTGGGGCAGCAACAGAGAAGGCCCTTGCCCTAGGCCCCGCCAGATGACATTGCCTAATAGACGGGACTCGTAGGAGGCTAACCCTATGTGCCCTAACCGGTCGCTGGGATTCATCATGAGGCAGAAGACGGTCCTGCAAGTATCCTGGCCCATTGCCATATAGGGCTTTATAGGTCATAACCAACACTTTGAATTGTGTTCGGAGACCAATTGGCAGCCAGTGCAGCTCACGGAGGGCTGGAGTGATATGGGCATGTCTTGGGAGACCCAAGACGGCTCGCGCGGCCGCATTCTGGACAACCTGCAGTCTCCGGACATTCTTCAAAGGTTGCCCCATGTAGAGGGCTACATGGGGCAACTCCTCTCTCTTACACTGATTTGCCCACAAAGTATCTGAAAAGGGAGAAGATGGGATGTCAGCCCTTTATGATAGGCAAGGTCAAGAAATGAGATGCTTGAGGAAAGCTGCTGGAGCGAACAAAAGAGATAAAATCAGAAATGAGACCGTAAGAGAAAGAATTGCCATAGAACCAATCTTAAACTACATACAAAAACAGCAAATACAGGTAGCCCTCAATTGTATGACCACAACTGAGTCCAAATTTTTAGTGGCCGAGTGAAACATTTGTTTAGTGAACTTTGCCCCATTTTACGACCTTTGGTGCCACAGTTGTTAAGGGAATCACTGCAGATGTTAAGTTGTTAAGTTAGTAACATGGTTGTTAAGTGAATCTGGCTTTCCCACTGAACTTGTAAGAAAGTCACAAAAGGTCACATGACCCCAGGACACTGCAACCATCATAAATATGAGTCAATTGCCAATCATCCGAATTTTGATCACGTGACTATGGGGATACTGCAACAGTCATGTGATAAATGGTCATAAATCACCTTTTCAGTGTTGTTGTAATTTTGAACAGTCACTAAATGAACTGTTGTTTTTTTTTCTTTTTCTTTTTTAAATTTTTTATTGGTTTTTTAGTTTTTAACAAAAGAAAAATACTCAAATCAGATCATAATATTAAAGTAAACAATAAACATAATCAGAACATAAATACATATTTCAAAATCATCCATAAACATAACATATGTACTTATTTCAATACATCTACTAGTAATAACTCAACTGAGAATAATCATAAACCATATTTTCCAAACAATTAACATTGCTGCTCGGTACCCCCACCACCACATCCCCCTAACCCTAACCTTCCCCCCTCACTTACCATCTAACTACCTACTCTCCTCCCTCCTTCTCTATCTCCCTCCTTCTACTCCACCCAACTATCCCTTCTCTTCCCCCTTCTTATCAACTTTCTACTTCAGCCTTCACTCCTCCTTCCTCTTTCCATCAGATGTGGTGCCCAGAGGCCACCCGAACAACCCCTTAATAACAATAATTACACATTCTTGCATCAACCCTAATTACAGTTGAAAAAACATAGTATATAAAATTATAAACCCTCCCTAGCCCCCCCCCTGACTTCCCAGAGTGAGTACAGGGTAAAACAAAAAAAACCCACTACTTCAAACAAAATTATTATATAATCCTAACAAGAATTTTAATCTAAATGAACTGTTGTAAGTTGAGGATTACCTATAAAGTGGTTTTGTCACCTGGAGATTCCGTGCCAAGGCATACACAAAAAGAGGAGAAGGTCAAAGAGCATAAGGCAGACCCGGAAGAAGATGGAGAGAGAACATCACGGAGGAGGAGGGGAGGAGGGGGAGGAGGAGGGGAGGAGGGGGAGGAGGAGGAGGAGATTATGGCAGATTGTTCCACTTAAATCTCAGTTTTCCCATTCTCTGGGGGGAGGGGTGGAATATTATTATTGTATTTATTCTATTCTTCAAGGCTTCTGAGCTTCTAAATTCAAGAAGCCACCACAAGAGTTGAAAGTTATTTTTAAATCCGGAATAACAGAATAGAATAATAGAGTTAGAAGAGACCTTGGAGATCTTCTGGTCCAACCTCCCACACACACTCAAGCTGGAGACCCTATACCATTTTAGACCAGTGGCTGTCCAGTCTCTTCTTAAAAACCTCCATTGACGGAGCACCCACAACTTCTGAAGGCCAGTTTTTCCACTGATTAATTGTTCTAACTGTATGAATCCAGTATGTAAGCACCCAGAAACCATGATACTACCATCCCATGGGGGGTTGGCTAAACTGGTACATCCCCCAAATGCTTTCCTAAAGAGCCAAGTTTCCATAAAGGTGGTCCTTTGGAAGCCCCAGAGGTAGAGAAAGACTTGCTGTTGCAAACAAGGCATGCCTCCAAAGTCCTCCTAGAAAGCATCCCCTTAGCGAAAAAAATCTTCAGCATCATTGATTGGGCAGACTCTAACTAAAACAGTATGAAGTATTTAAAGGGACAACCGTCACTTTGAATAGTTACTTCCTCTTTCAAGTAGGCTATGGCAGACAACCCATCTTCTTCTGAAGTAAGAAAATTGATTTCCTGTTCCGAATGTCACTTCTTCCCCTCTACTTATTGTCAGCCCAGATTAAGACTGTAAAGGTAGCCAGCAGGATTCCATCACCCTCGGACACAATCTAGAATATTTAAGCACTGTAAATTAAGCGAGGATCAGGGCTGCCACATGAAGTTTACACTGCAGTCCTAAATACGAGCCACCCACAACATGGTTCCTTACACGTTTTGTGGGAGCGTAATTAGAAACGTTGGCTTAAGAGTTGCTACTGTACCTTCTTAGTTGGATTTGAGCACTCAAAATCAGCGAAAAAGACCTTTGAGTAGGCACGTAGAAGATTGCACTGTTTCATTAATTAGCCAATTAAAGCTGCACGTGTTTGAATATGGATTTTTTTTTTCAAAAAGAATGTAGAAATGGAAGCATACATCTTTCGTTTTCCAATAGTTGGGACACGCTTATTCCAAAATAGGCACAATAAGGAAAGAAACTCTCTTTTGGAAGAGATCTTTTTTCCTGGGTTCACACCAAGGGGACAATTATTTTACTAAGATGGTGTTCTTTACAAATTCATTCGGGGTTGATGCAGACTTAGCCATGCTTATGGAAGATGCTTTCAATCAACGGGCTTCAGATAGTGGTGAATAAGTTAAACTATTGAATTTCATCAGGGCTACTCTGAGGAAGAAAAAAAAATCCAGTGAGGGAGGTTTTCTGCAGCTCTGTCCACATTCTGCAGTCTTTTAAGTACTGTATTATTTTGGGTCAATGTTTAAACTGAGCAAACAAATTCAATAATCTGTCCCAAATATGGCTAAATATGTTAAAATATTTCAATTTTTTTTCTTTAACTGAGCAACCAAATAAAGGCTGCTGCTTTATTACAAGCTCACTTGTAATTTATTGATTAGCCATTAGGCAGTGTCAAAATATACCTAGTCCTTGACTTAGGACTGGTTGCTTAGCAACCATTCTAGGTTATGACAGGCTCACTTTCAGGCTACTTATGACCCATATTCGAAGTTACAATGGTCGGGCTCCCTCCACAGTCACATAACTGAACTTTGGGTGCTCTGCAAAACATTGTTGCATTTGTGTCACATGACTCTGTTTTATGACGGGGTCACCCAAAAATGGCACTTCTGTTTTTTTAGCAAAACCATGCCCATAGCAAACCTTTGGTTTACTTGACGACCACCACAAAAAAAATGTTGCAAAATTGGTTTGGTCACGTAATTAACCCATTTTATTAGTATTATAACTTACAGCTGTAATGGACAGCCTCCATTATGTATGTTGAGGACCACCCAAACAGACTATAAAATATAATAAACATGAGTAAGGCCATATATAGCTTTATGACAATTCAATGCTATCAACATTGATCAAGAGATTTATCTTCAAACTCAAGAAAAGTAGATAAAATAGAAATGTAAAATACTCCAAAGAGGAAATACTACATAAAAGAATAGGTTGTTTTTAAAGTTCCTTTAGCAATTAATCATACCTTTCACCTTTATCTAGAACTTTGGCTACATAGCAAATTTTGTCCCATTACATTATTGTTTTCTAAGTCTTTATGAATAAGTGCCTTTTGCAAAATATAAGCATGCAGCTGGCTTTCTGCTTTTGACAAACATTGTCTCACCTAACTTGATAAAGACATGTTACTAAAATTATAAACGATGCCAATATTTCTTATTATTCATCAGAAACTGGGGTTTACACAATAAAGTATTTTTTAAAATACCTATAACCATTCTCTTCCTTTTATTAGCTTAGTAAATGTTTATAAAAATGCACATTTTGTAAACATTTTGTGCATCTGTTCAATTTTATTTCATTTTTTTTAATCAAGACATTTGCGGAGGAACAAAAGAATCACGAACATTATAAAAGTTATCAAATTATCCATAATTGTATTGATAGAGCTTTTTCCAGGAATTCACTTAATACCACAAAAACATTAAAAAAAATGCAAATCTCCTCCCCAACAAGAAAAAAAGAAGCAATATTGTTTCTTAAAGCAATCAAATCATATAAGCAAGGAAATAAATGTATTTTAATAAGGGTAAAATTACTAGTTAATGAGTTAGCTTTGGGGTGTTGCAAAAATATAGAAATGCTTTTATTAAACATGTTCCTATTATTTGTGAAATGAATGCAAATGCTTGCACCACTCTTAGAATGCAGATATCATGGGGGGTGGGGGGTGGGAAGAGAAAATTCTAAAGAAGAAGTACTAAAAAAAAAAGGGAAGAAATGTAAACTTCAAAATGACCTTTATGAGTAGATTAGAAGACTAGGAAATTGTTCTTTGATGATAATGGGAAAGAAAACTGTATAGATATTAGCCAGGGTCATCTGCTTTTGATATGTACACAAACTTCAATGTACCAGTTACTATCCTAAACTTTTCCTTCTTATTTTCTTGCTATCATCCAAAGGAGCCTTTGTTCTCGAAATATGTCTCTTGCAGGTACTCTGCACGGCCAAGACCATGGCCAACCACTTGTTCCTTGCTTTGCCACACAATGATTTTGTCTGATAAATGCCCTTTCCTCCCTCAAGGAATGACTACCAAGGCTATTGTCCTCACCCAAACATCCTTATTTGTAAGGAAACCAAGAACTTGGAAGGCAAAATAAATGCAAAGGGGGAAAAAGGGAGACCAGAAGAGGGGAGGGAATGGGTGAGAAAGGGCTACCGAAGCATTTTTCATAAACATTGAAAAATAGCCAGGCATTTGTTTCTTCCTGTCCTTATCTTAGTCCATGACGATTATGTTCTCCTCTCTGCATCGGCTGGCCTAATTGAGTATCTAAACAAACTAATTAATCACAAGGAATATGTCCAAAGACGGACAGGTCTGGAGAGGTGATGTTTATCAAACCCTTCAATTTCTTTTTCTTTTTCTTTTAAATCCCTGCAGCAGTTTATTTGCTGAATAGGCACATTTCTCTCTGGAAATTTCCTGGCTGTAGCCAAGGTTAACTGTACATAGGCTCATTTAGTATTTATGATTTTTGCATATAGGAGAAGGGCTGGGGTGCTCTCCTCTTCGCTGCTTCTAATTCTCCCCCTCCACGCCATCCTCAATTCGCCAGACTTCCTCCCAGAGTCAGAGATTCTGGGTGCATTAATCAAAAATAATGAATAAAATGATCCGCCTGACAATCCTCACAGCCGCCTAGGTTTCAGGAGAATAACGAACTAACTTTATTAATCAACAGTTCCTGATTAATTGTTACAAAGTGTCATCCATAAATTTCCCTTCATTTTAATAATACTTGCTGAACGCTAACAATATCCCCAGTGATTTCTGATTTATTGAGGCCCGGATACTTCTAGCATCGCCACTAGAAAGCGTTGGAACTCTTCATGATCCCCTGAGCTCCACTTCTCCAAAGCTAAAAGAGAAAGTCCATCCTTGAAACCCCACAATTATCCAGGTGAACTTTTTTTCTCTCTCTCTCCCAAAATTAACCAGTGGAACAGCTTGCCTCCAGAAATTGTGGGCGCTCCATCACTGGGGATTTTTAAGAAGAGGCTAGACACCTGTCTGAGATGGTGTAGGGGGCTGGACTAGAAGACCTAGAAAGGTCCCTTTCTATTCTATTCTATTCTATTCTATTCTATTCTATTCTATTCTATTCTATTCTATTCTATTCTGTTCTGTTCTGTTCTGTTCTGTTCTGTTCTGTTCTATTCTGTTCTGTTCTGTTCTGTTCTACTCTATTCTACTCTACTCTACTCTACTCTATTCTATTCTACTCTACTCTACTCTATTCTATTCTATTCTGTTCTGTTCTACTCTATTCTACTCTACTCTACTCTACTCTGTTCTGTTCTGTTCTGTTCTACTCTACTCTACTCTACCTACTCTACTCTACTCTACTCTACTCTACTCTACTCTACTCTACTCTACTCTACTCTATTCTATTCTATTCTATTCTATTCTATTCTCTCTCATTCCCCCCATAATCTTCCAACTTCACTTTTCCTTTCCGCTTCCTCTCTCGCTCACTTCTTCCTCTTTCTCCCACCAGGAACCTCCATTCTGGTGGCCCAATTCATGTCTTTGCCCACCTCACCTAACCCCAATCTAATCCCGGTGTTCTCCCACCCCACCCCAGGTCTCCCCTTTCGTGAATGATAAGGTGAAGCCGAACTGCAACCCATTAAAGATGACAGTTTCACTTTTTTCCTCTAATTACTCGCTCCTGCCTATTTGGCATTTTCTTAGAAAAATTTGTTGAATAATGACCAGCATTAAAATGGAGGCTCTTAAGAATTTATACGCAGAGCTTAATTTATCATGTACTTTCCTTATCTTGCAGCAGAATTTATTTCCAAGTGTCTTTTTGCTGCGTCTATGACAGCGTAGTCATTTTCTTAAGGGCGCAGCATGTATCAGCAGCACATTTAAAAATGCAACACTATTTAATCAGGAGGAGCTGAGCCTGGTTTCTTTGTGAATTGTGTTTGTTTACCGCAACTGCAGGCTTGACATAAGGCAATTAGTACTAATTGTTTAACCCAGCTGCCTTGCTGGGAGCTAGCAAGAACTTTTGTACTTTATCTTGTTTTTCTCTTGTTCCTCTTTGCTGTCCAATTGCTACCACGTTTTTTTCCCCCCTAGATTTTTAATTTTAAGCCCCCAAGATATTATTCTGTGGTATTCTTTGCAAAAGGTTTAGTGTTACGTATTTTAACCTGAGCCAAAATGTGTCTTGCAGTAAATGTCAGAAATGGGAGATTGTCAACATTTCCTGGGAAAATACAAACGAAACTCTTGACTGATAATTGTCAACACTTCCTAGAAAGTCTGTAAAGTCTACACAGAATTTCTCCCATTTTTTTATATTTAGAGACATATGCATGTCAGAGCTTGTCCAAAATTTGGTGCAAGTCTTTAAGAAAATGCTTGATGATTGCAAATTTCTTCAAAAAATATACCTACAAATAATAATAAATAATAATCATTACCTTATGATTAGCAGCACACACAAGACTGAAGTTCAATCAGGGATATTATCAATCTTCATAAACTGCTCATTCACTGAAATGGAAAATGAAAGATAATGCATGATTGATATTTTTTTCCCAAGAAAGGATGTAAACAAAAGTTGTTTTGATCTTAACTCTTCATTTGTTATCAGACACATTCAAAATAGTGAAATCTATTCCAACAGCTAATATATCAGATGAGTATTGTGTCTGGAAAATATTAATTCACAATATGGAAGTTAGCATGTATGAAGCCAGAATCAAATTCCACTGCTTCAAAGAGATAACTTTTATAGTTCATTTATATATGGAACTTTGGGGCAATTCTCTACATCACAAATCAGCTGTGTTTGTCTGCAGCACACTCATTGCAGGAACCCCAGTTAATATGGCCAATGATGAAGGATGGTGACAATTCCAGACAGCATCTGGAAGGTCACTGAAACAACACATGTTTCTACAATCCCTTCAGAAATGAAGGTGCAAGATGCAATAACTGGATTTTCTGTAGCTATGTGCATTAGTGTACATCAGAGACTTGTTGAATTAGTGTGTGTGTAACACAACTAAGATTATAGCTAATGAAGATGCATTATGGCCAAGGTACCATCAGATCTCAGGGTCACAAATAACATCTTTAGGTGCTGAAGAAGTCTCTTTTCTGCCAATTACTACAGCTGCATCATCTTGATAAACACCAAACACAGTCATTTCTTTTTCCATATAATCCCAAGATCTTATAGAACTAGCTAGCTGGCCTTAACCATAAAGATGTCAAAGAAAAACAGAAAAATGATTCTCAAGCACTTAAGTTACATTTGAGGTATATCCATCAGGTACGGAAGTGATCAACAAAAAGGAAGCCACCCATTTAGCTGCAGTTAAGCTGAAGTGCTTATTATTTCAGCCATAATCTAGTACATTGGTGGTCTCCACCATCTAGCTGCAAGCCATCAAAAATGTCTTGTCAAAGCTATTCACAAGCAAGGATTTACTCCAGGATATGCCCATTTCTTCTCCCAAGATCTACCTTGAAGTTAAATTCATCCATGCCTACCAGTAATCTGCTTTTAAAATTTTTAAAGCGACCAGATCTTTTTCATTGAGGGCTACTTGATTATATGGAGCCTCAAAGTCCATCTGGTCACATCTCTGATATATCTTGCACGAGAGGCAAATAAAATGATCCAAACACTTCCTTTGGTGCTTTGCCAATGTATCTAACATATTGAAACGATGCGTTCATCCATAGATACAATCTTTTACATAGCTATGTAAATGAAAAACAATATCCACCATAAACAGAAGAAGTGGGAACGGGCTTTGCTAATTTGCAATTTTTCTGAATTTGTGTTGTGTAGATCCAGATACAACATTGATATAAAATTCTCCCTTGCCAGATTGCTTGATTATATACTTGATTATAAGAATAGAAATCTGTTCTGAAGGTATATTTGTAATATTATTTCAAAGTTTTCTGATGGTGGAATGCTTGAATGCTTCAAACTCTGAATCTAACTTTACAGTTGATCTCTTAGAGTTCAATTGAATTACCTTTAAATTTGTTGCAAGAGGGTCATCATCTTCCATTGCATATTATTTTTGTTTTTTAGCACCTGGAGAGGAAAACAAATTGGCTAATTACCTTTTGGATTACTAGGAGTTCAAAAGCCGTATAAAGAAAGAGGCTGCTTTAAGTTAGTGGCTGTCTACAAATGCTTGACTGTTATTTTTCCCCCCAAAGTTTTTAATCTCTTGAACACAACAGGGAGTGGGAAGAAAATGAATGTTTTATATAAAAAGGAACTTGAAATTAAGCATGACCCGCATGCTTGAGCTGAACTTCATTTACAAGTTGCACATGTCTTGGAAAATGCTCAAATCAAAGAGAAATTCATTTCATACTCACATATATTTCAGCCTTCTCCAGCCTATTGGCCTTTGAGTAATAAATTGCATAGATTCGCCTAAAATGGAACATAACTGATCTTCCACGTTACCTAATCTCCTTTACATTTGTTCTTCCTTATCGCTCTCAAATACCTCCCAATGTTGTGATGTATATGTGCTGCTCAAAGACATTATTCATATGGCTCTCATATACACATATATACACAAACACAGGGACACACATTCATGTAATTCAAGAATTGCTAAACATTTTAATGATGCTGGCTGATGCTTTCCCTGCTGCGTCCTTTTCTCTTTGCAGTTCACATACCATTCATCCACCTTGCGTGTGTTTAAAGTCCTTATAACTGGAATCTTCATAAACATTCCATACACTTCATACATGGGAATGTGTTACAGCTAATCCTTGACTTATGACCACAATTGAGCCCAAAATTTCTGTTGCTAAGCAAGATAGTTGTTAAGTGAATTTTGTCCCATTTCCGGATCTTTCTTGCCACAGTTGTTAAGTTAATCACTAGTAAAGTCAATCAGTTTATTATAGCCACATGGCCAGAAACAGTAAAATATCCAATCGTAGGCTACTTACATGCCTACATATATAAAAATACACTGAGCATGATCTAATGATGAATAAGAACATATATAATACAAATAATTATTAAAAAGACCCAACACTTACAAAGCTGTTAAATGAATCTGGTTTCCCCATTGATTTTGCTTGCCAGAAGGTCGCAAAAGAGAATCACGTGACCCTGGGACACTGCAACCGTCATAAATAAGGGTCAGTTGCCAGGCATCCTAATTTTGATCCCATGACCTTGGGGCTGTGGCAATGGTCGTAAGTGTGAAAAATGGTCATAAGTCACTTTTTCCGGTGCCGCTCAATGGCCACCAAACGAACTGTTGTAAGTTGAAGATTACCTGTATTACAGAACAAGTAGTCCTTGATTTATGATCACGGCTGGGACCACACTGTACGTTGGTACGGTCATAAAGCAAATCGGCAGATGATAAGACCCAATTTTTATCATTGTTTTACCACAGCCATTAAGCAAATCACCTCAGTTTGCCACTGCCTGTTTTCTAAGGTTAGAGAGGGGGTGACTGGCCCAAGGTCACCCAGTGGGCTTTCTGATTAAGTTACGACTAGAATGAATGCACTCCTGTTTCTAGACTGATGCTCTAACCCAAGGGTAGGCAACCTTGGCTGTTTTATGACTTGTGGACTTCAACTCCCAGAATTCCTGAACCACCATTGGGAAAACTTTGGCCCCTTCATGACTCCTGGACTTCAACTCCCAGAATTCCTGAGCCAGCATGGCTCAGCTTGGAAACCTCTCCCTTTCCCCTCAGCGTGGCTGGCTCAGGAATTCTGGGAGTTGAAGTCCACCAGTCATAAAAGAGCCAAGGTTGCCTACCCCTGGGCTAGGAGGCTCACCGCTTAGAACAGGAGGACTTAGGACAGGGGTAGGCAACCTTGGCTCTTTTATGACTTGTGGACTTCAACTCCCAGAATTCCTGAGCCAGCATGGCTCAGCTTGGAAACCTCTCCCTTTCCCCTCAGCGTGGCTGGCTCAGGAATTCTGGGAGTTGAAGTCCATGAGTCATAAAAGAGCCAAGGTTGCCTACCTCTGCTCTAACCACTACACCAAGCTGTCCCATTTTTTTCCCTGTGGAGACACACACAAGCTTTCATAAAATTCATAAAATGCAGAACATTGTCACAGAAACGATCCCCATGGAAATGCGTTTCCTTCTGTTATCATAGTCAATGGGATACTCCAACATCACTGGCATTTTTATCGGGGTGAATTGAGGCAAGCCGTTTTTCAGCAGTTAACAATACCAGCTTTGCACATTCAAACTCTTAACAATGCACTTAAATGCTCTGCGGACCGGTGTTTCACTTGTTCAAAAAGGATTGAGTCCTTTGCATGTGAATGCACACATACACGAGTTAATATGTAAGTGCATCTGTGCGCATGTATAACTATGGGGTCTTTTCAGAAAATTCTGCTACTGGCTTATGGTTCTTTTTCACTATAAATAATAGAGCTTAAATTCCACAGCTGCAATTGTTTTCTTAGCAGACTGTTGGGCATTCATTCATTATACTAATAAAACATAGCAAAATGAGTCTCTGAACCTGGAGGGTATTGTTACTTTTTAGACAGGTGTAGTGATAGACACACATTTCCTATCTCTTAACGGTACCATAGATGCTATCGTTGGAGACAAAAGAGAACAGAATGGATGACAATTGTTCTGTCGTCAGAGAGATTTGTAGCTTGCTGTTAAATGCTCTTTTCCAGAAACAGACTGTCTTGTTCTAAGGCAATGCAAAAGAGCTGTGCTTTCTTTGGAAGTTCTAAACAAACTGTGCCAGTGATTTTCTTTCTGTTGAAATTAAAGGAGTTTGATTTGGTGAAATTTTGTTACGACACCACCAGATTTAGTTTAAGAATCTCAAAATACTTTAAAAAAAAGCTTTCCTGGGAAGAGGGTGAAGTTGGGGGCACTTGCTAGTTTCTGATTTGCAATAGATTGCAAATTTGTTGTACAGCTAATCCTTGACTTATGAGCATGATCTAGCCCAAAATTTCTGTTGCTAAGTTTAGTGAATTTTGGCCCATTTTACAATCTCTCTTGCCACAGTTGTTAAGTGAATCACTGCAGTTGTTAAGTTAGTAATATAGTTGTTAAGTGATTCTGGCTTCCCCATTGACTTTGCTTGTTAGAAAGTCACAAAGGGGGATCACGTGACCCCAGGAAGATGCAACTGTCATAAATATGAATATGTTGTCAAATGTGTGAATTTTGATCACATGATTATGGGGATACTGCAATGGTCATAAGTGTGAAAAATGGCCAAAAGTCACTTTTTCAGTGCCTTTGTAACTTTGATCAGTCACTAGGAGAAATATTGAGAACTATCTGCATGAGATTGGATCACAGGATGTCAGTTCAACCAACATGGGCTGACATATTATAACATATTCTGCAGCAAGATTGTTGTTTTCCAGTACCATAACAATTATGCACAGTTATTTAGGGGCACAATGCTATATAATTTGAGACCGTATTTCAACCACACAAGCTTATCTGTATCAAGTGCAAGATGATACACAAATGCAATTGTTTGCATTCACTCCAAATTTATATACTTTACTTTCTTTCTCTGACTTGGGGAACTAGTAACTGCCTTCCTCATTTTGCTTCTGTTTATTTGTTGCATATATTGTTATAGTTCAGTTCCTAAGATTCCAGACAATACAATATTTATCTGCTGTTTGCTTAATGAATTGATCAATTACTTTATAACTCCCCCACCAATTCACAAATGACTCTGGGTGGAGTAGAATTAAACCCAATACAAAGCCAAAAAAAAACCCAAATAAAATAATCAGAAAAAGGACATCACATAACAGCAGGAAACACATAAAGTAGCGAAAATAAACCATATTCTTTTATTGGCGTGCCACCAATCTACCTCATAACTTGGAAGAAAGCCAAGTTTTTGAAGATTGTCTAAATACTTGCAGAGTTGGGGCAGTCTAAACCTAAGGCTAAACACTCACCTGAAACACAAAATAAACAAAGTCAAGTCCTCTGGCACAAACAACACAAACTATTATTTGAGGACATGGTTGAAATAAAATCATTGGTGGTCTGTTTGATCTTCATACATCCTGGCTAATTAAAAGCTAGAGATGGATGGATGGCTCCAATTCTCTTTCTCACACATTCACATTTTTAAAATGCCTGCTCTTAACTATGGATGAAAACATTCTCTCAAAATAAATATGTCAGTTGCCAAGCATTTGAATTTTGATGACATGATCATGGGGATGCTACAACAGTAGTGAGTGTGAAAAATGGTCATAAGTAACCTTTTTCAGTGCCATTGTAACTTTGAAGATCGTTAAACAAAGTGTTGTAACTCAAGGACTACCTGTAGTGTAAAAGAACTACAAAGAATGACTAAAATAGCAACGAACGTATTTCAAAATCTATCTAAACAAAAGATCTTAGACTTATAAATCTTTCCCTTGCAAATTCAACAAGAAGAAAATGTCTAACAAAAACGTCCTTCCATTGCACTTCATTAAATGATGGACAAGATACACAGCCCTCCAACATAGTTGTTCAATCCCTAAAAAGGATTCCACATGCTGTTCTACCACAAAAGACAATCCAGTCCCCATAGATATCCCCCTTTGATTAAATGGTTGATAGTCAGAAATTTAGCAGAAATTGGAACATCTCTGGTGGCTGAATATCCAGCTAGGAAGTTACTGATGAACAAATTTGCACCATATGGAAAGCACGGCAGGTTTTACATCACCAAACATCTCAGAATAAATAAAAAGCAGAAAGCACATTTAAGATGGGACTCATTGTGCTTTCTTCCTTTGGGAGAGAATGGACTTACATTATTTGTGTAAAATCCCAGTCTCTCGCAAGAGTCACTTGGACGAATAAGGAGAATTGTACAGTTTTCTGTGGAGGTAGCTCCATCAGTCAGTTATAATCACAGAGAGGTAGGGACTGAATCACCTATATTGGGCCTTCCTCTCTATAGGAGAGTTTGTCTGTGCTATAACATCAACTCAGTCCAGTTACAGCTTCCCTGTTTCATGAACATCCACATATGGACTTGATAACCAACAGCATGGACTCCTGATCGTATCCCACGATGGAAGAAGTTTGGGTCTGCATGAACATGGCAACAAACCCACTCCCTCCTGTCTGATAATGCTTCTGATACATTTGGGTCCAACCTGCGTACCCTGGGATGTGAACTTGATTGGTATGAATAGCAAGGACATCCCTGTTCCAGTTGTGTTTCTTTAAGTTTTTGTTCTTCTGTCTTTTTATCTGTTATTTATTCCATCCTACCTACCTGCTCTTACTTTTCCTGGAATATCTAACATTAAATTCACAATTGGATGTGCCAGTTCTTACAATATTTATTCCTTTGAATGAAGACCCATGAGTATTTTATTGATATTGCGCTTTGTCATAAAGTGTTGCATGAAAAGAGCAATACGGTATTGTTTGATGTAACAAAGTGTTTCTCAACTTTAACAACTTTAAGGTATCTGGACTTCAATTCCCAGCATTGAGAGCGACTGATGTAGTACACAGTCACATAATGTGTGCATATGTATGTCTATATCTGTATGTGTGCTTCTACATTGGCATACGCATTAAGATTTTCTTATGCATAGTGTTTTACTATTGAGAATATGGGCTTTTACATATTGCTGAAGCACACTTCACAAAGAGAATTGTACTGTGGTCATTCATGCATTTATTTATTAATTTATTTATTAATTTGACTTCTATGTCGCCCTATTCCGGAGAACTCAGGGCGGCTCACAACATAATAGAAATCACAGTAAAATACATGAATATAAAACCCCTAAGTTAAAAAAGAAAAACCAATCATTCCACAAACATACACTGGCTAGGGGCAAGGTGTTAGCTGCCCCAGGCCTGCCGGCAAAAGTATGTTTTAAGCAATTTACGAAAGGCGGAGAGGGTGGGGGCAATACGGCTCTCCGGGGGGAGTTGATTCCAGAGGGCCGGGGCCGCAACAGAGAAGGCTCTTCCCCTAGGCCCCGCCAGGCGACACTGTCTGGCTGACGGGACCTGGAGAAGGCCGACTCTGTGGGCCCTAACCGGCCGCTGGGATTCATGAGGCAGCAGACGGTCCCGTAAGTAACCTGGTCCGATGCCAGGTTACAATGAGTGAAGTGTTTTATCAATATGTTCAGATGTGGGAAACATGGCAGAGCTGAAATCTGTAGGAATAATTTTGTACTTTGGGCAAAATATAAGACAAGTGCAAAATGAAAATTTTCAAGAGAAGAATTCATCCCAGAAAGATGATCAGGTAGTTTGGCTCTCTAAAAAATCAGGAGAGAACGCATATGATTCTAATTCCAAAAACTTACCAAGAAACAAATTTCCTTGGAACTAGATGGATAAATGCTATGGTTGAGGTAAGTTTAGTTGATTCTAATTGGGATGATCTGGATGAAAGAAAAGTTTTGGTCTGCTGTTATTCTGAGAGGGGGCATCATAGGTCATTTGGTATTGCCTATAGACAAAAAAGTTAGGTTCTGTGATTCCAATAAAAATAAAGATTCCCTTGAGTCTAATTCTACTCCTGGTAATTTGTGCAGACATGTCCTTGTAGGCTTTTTTTTTTGCGGGGGTACCAATACAAAACTGATTTGCCATGATTTGTTCTGATAATACAGTATATCCCTTCCAGCATTACTAAAGGATTTTCTAGTGGTCTTCCATTGAGCCAACTAACCCTTCTGGCTTTTGGGAAAGGGTGTGCAGGGTTGCTTGGGTGCTGTTAACATGCTGTGGGTATAATTTGAATGCATTATTTAAAGCTGAAGAAATATATTTAATTTCCAAGACCGGGACTTCATCCAAATGGATAAAAGAAATAATTAGATGTAAGCAATGTAAGCATGTAAAGCAATGACATAAGAATTATAGAACAAGGATTGAAGTTCACAGAAGTTTGAGAAGCTCCAGAAACTCAGGAAAAAAGAAAGTTATTATTATTATTATTATTATTATTATTATTATTATTATTATTATTATTATTATTATTATTATTATTTAATTTCTATGCCGCCCTATTCCGGAGAACTCAGTTGGGGTTGTTTCATAAACAGGAAGGAAGGAAGGAAGGAAGGAAGGAAGGAAGGAAGGAAGGAAGGAAGGAAGGAAGGAAGGAAGGAAGGAAGGAAGGAGGGCGGGCGGGAGGGAAGGAAGGAAGGAAGGAAGGAAGGAAGGAAGGAAGGAAGGAAGGAAGGAAGGAAGGAGGGAGGGAGGGAGGGAGGGAGGGAGGGAGGGAGGGAGGGAGGGCGGGAGGGAAGGAAGGAAGGAAGGAAGGAAGGAAGGAAGGAAGGAAGGAGGGAAGGAAGGAGGGAAGGAGGGAGGGCGGGCGGGAAGGAAGGAAGGAAGGAAGGAAGGAAGGAAGGAAGGAGGGAAGGAGGGAAGGAAGGAAGGAAGGAAGGAGGGAGAGAGGGCGGGCGGGCGGGAAGGAAGGAAGGAAGGAGGGAAGGAAGGAGGGAAGGAAGGAAGGAAGGAGGGAAGGAAGGAGGGAAGGAAGGAAGGAAGGAAGGAAGGAAGGAAGGAAGGAAGGAAGGAAGGAAAATCATACATGGGAGAAATTAAAATTGACATATCCATCCTACATATATAAGAATATCCATATTTAACGGTCCATCACAACTTTGAAATCTTAGGTTGAACTTTCATACTTTTGAATGTTCACGACACAATTTGCTGAGGCTATGCAATATTGCCTTTTTATGTGATTTCTGCAACTTTTTCCAACAGTGCCCTTTCCTGCGTACCCTAAGGAATTCTTTGTTCAGCTGACCTTCTATGCCACTTCTTCATATTATTCATGAATTGCTGTTGGATCTGTTTGGTATAACTCTTAGATAGGTTAGACAGGAAATATCAGCGGAGGTTGAAGTGAGTGGAAGTTAGTTAAGAACCGTGGCTAACTTATTTTGAAACCATGTTAGCTTCACCTGTGTTTTTAAAAAATCCCACTCTCCCTCTTTCTTTCTGTGTGAATCTGCTGGCTTATTAAAAAAATAGCAATAAAACTCTGAAAATGGGCAAACTATGCTGTGTAGAATGCAAAATGGGTGTTATAATATATACATTTTTTGGGGGGGAAACACACATTATCACTTTGTGCAAATTCAGTATTTTAATCCAGTTAACACAACAGCAGAGTGGGAAAGGACTTTGGAGGATGTCTAATCCAACTCACCGCTCAATCAGGAAACCTTATGCCATTTCAGGCAAATCGTTGTCCAATCTCTTCTTAAGAAGCGGGGAAGTACAACGTGTATTTGTTCACAACGAAATGTGGTTCAAGTCAATTGTGACTATTCTGAGTTTTCATAACAAAAACTCTATTGAATGGACATCAGGAAAATGGAGAAATTTCCTGACAGTAAGAATAATTGATGGAACAGCTTGCCTGATGGGGTTGTGGATGCTCCATCACTGGAGGTTTCAAGAAAGGATTGGACATTTATTTGTCCAGGATGGTATAAGGACTCCTGCCTTAGGCAGGGGTTGGACTAGATGACCTCCAAGGTCCCTTCCAGTCCCATGATTCTATGATATTTATTTATCTCTGAACAGGACCTATTTCTAAACCTTTCCAAGTGACTGGCACAGGGATTTATATCCACAGAGGCGTCTTTTCAAACTTTCCACTACTGTAATGATTACGTCTTCCTCCTCAGCATTAAAACAGATTTATTTCACTGGGGTTCAGGGTGAGCAAGAAAGAAATAGAACACTTACTCTAACTGGTGAAATTTTAATCTGAATATGAAATAAAATGATGACAGAACCTTGCAACTTTTTCAAACATAAATAATTTGAATATGAAAGTGATCAAGTTTAACAGTGGAAAAATGAGTTTGCTTTGTTCTGTGTGATTCCTGAAAGCCTGGGTTTAATTTCGAGACAACCCTCTTCCATTTTCATTTCATATTTATTTTGGATCAAAGTTTGGTCTTTATAGTAGCAATTATAAAAAAATCCAGACTTTCTGCAGTGAAAGAAACGTCAAGCGGGGCTCTAGCTATAGGCATCCGAAGCATAAGTGCATGGAAAACCTGTATCCCTATCATAATTTACTTTGGACTTTGCCTAGACCAGTGTTTCAACCTTAGCAACTTTAAGATTTGTGGACTTTAAGGCCCAGAATTCCCAGTCAGCATGGCCAGCCAGAATTCTGGGAGTTGAAGTCCACTCATCGTAAAGTTCTCAAGTTGAGAAACTCTGGTCTAGGCAAAGTGCCAGTGAGTTCTGACAGCAACTAAGGTTTTTCTGCAGAACATCACAACCCTTGTGTAAGGACCCACCCCACTTTGCATCTTAAGAAGACAGAACTCTTGAATATTTCTTCCAACAGGCATCCTTTATTAAGAGAAGATGGTTGCAGGCGTTCTAGACAGGACCTGGGGCCCAAGCCCTACGGTTCAAGGTTTTAAGGGGTCCCCAGAAGCCCCACCCCACCCCACCATCTTTCCAGCGACAATCCCAGGCGTTACATTTCCACCCCCTTTTTCCTCACTGCCAGTGGAAGGGAAACTTCAGAGAGGAGTACATGAAAGGTGATGGTCCCATTCTTATGATTTAGTCCTTTTGGTGATATCCACATTCAGTCCCTTTGAAGTTGTACCGAAGAAAGTGAGGGCCATAAAACCCCTTTGTTCACCCCCCTTCCCCTTCATCATATGACAGAATCCAGAGAGGGCAGAAATGGGGTTTTCCATAGTCGATAACTAGAGATGAAATATAATTGGATTCTGACACCTTGTTGGTAACATCCATCCACATATTTGCTCATGATTTCTTGTGGGTTGTCATGATGTATAGTTCGAAAAAGCCTGCTGGATTGTATTCCTTTTTCCCATTTCCCCTGTCTTGCAACCAGTGGAAGTGGCTGCAACTCCCAGAATTCTGATTGAACTGGATTTTACTGGAGGCTCCAGAAAAATCTCTGAACAAACCTTATCTAGGCTCTGTGTAGCCAACAAGCCAATGAGTAAATTCCAAAGCAAAGCAAAAGTTAACGTTCAGGATTCAGCCTGATCTAATCACAAATCCTTTGGTTGGCTGCTGGACAATCCAGATTGCTACAATAGATGGGCTGTTAGGCAAATCCATCAGGACTCTTTAGAGGCTCTTATGGTTTTATGTTCTCATCTGAACCAGAAAAGAGTCACATGAATAATCCAGGGCAGGGAGAAACTTGGGAGTTTAGATCAAGTGTTTTTCCAACATTTAGTAAGCCTACACTGGAAGAAGACGTTAAACCCAGAAGAACATAGGGCAGTAGTTTTGTGCTGAGGGAGAAAGAGAGAGAGAGAGAATGTCTAAATAAATAAATCCAATTTACATGTTCAGGGAAGGGATTGGCGTTGTAATGAGATCTGATCTCTCGACTGATATAAGATAGTCATGGCTTTTTATAGATTATTCTAGTGTCCATATAGATATTTACTGAGACATTGATTTCCCACTTTTGGGGTCCCAGAGCTCCCTTCCTCTCTTTAATGCT
>JARGCV010001232.1:0-41469 GCA_034064705.1 Bothrops alternatus | reverse complement strand
AAAATCCACTTTTCCTGCCTCCGAGCGAGCGGGACTTACTGGTAGCAGTTGTTGTGGAACTTGTTGTAGCTGGCAAAAGCCAGGAGGACCCCGAACCCGGGTCCGAGGGAGAAGAAGATCTGGGCCGCTGCGTCCACCCACACCTAGAGAGAGAAACCCACAAAGCACAGCCAGACAAGCCCTCTGTGAAAACTGCTGGAAGGGCAGAAGACCCCATCCCACTTTGGATCCATCACGGGATCCTGCTTGGCTCACGAATCCATAATAATAATAACAACATCATCAACAACAACAATAATAATTAAAAATAACAATAAAAGTTGGAAGGGACCTTGGAGGTCATGTAGTCCAGCCCCCTGCTCAAGCAGGAGACCCTCTACCACCCCAGACAGGGTGGCTGTCCAGTCTCTTCTTAAAAAACTCCACTGATGGAGCACCCACAACTTCTGGTGGCAAGGAGTTCCACCGATTAATTGTTCTCACTGTCAGGAAATTTCTCCTTAGTTCCAGGTTGCTTCTCTCCTTGATGAGTTTCCATCCGTTACTTCTTGTCCTGCCTTCCACGGGCTTTGGAGAATAGCTTGACTCCCTCTTCTTTGGGGCAGCCCCTTCCCTCTGCCAGCCCAACCGTCTCCATGGACATCCTTGAAGAGACTCCTCCATTTGGCTTTCCTAGACTCACCCTGCTCCTTTTCCCTCCTCCATGGAGAGAGTCAGATGCTCCCCTCTTGCAACTAGGAGAAACTTCCTGACAGCGAGAAGAATTACTCAGTGGAACTCCTTGCCTCCAGAAGTCGTGGATGCTCCATCACTGGAGGCTTCCAAGAAAAGACTGGACAACCATTTGCTCAAACGGGTAAACTGTGTCCAACTTTGGGAACTCTTGTGGACTTCAACTTCCCCATAGCTGGCTGGGGAATTCTGGGAGTTGAAGTCCACAAGTCTTAAAATTCCAAAGTTGGACCTCCCTAAGGCAGGCTCTCCTGCTAGAGCAGGGGGTTGGACTAGATGACCTCCAGGGTCCCTTCCAACTTTGTTATTCTGTTATTCTTGGCTGGTCCAGGAGCAGATGGGCACTGCACGTCCAGACTCCGATCGGCTGATTACGATCTGCTCCTTCCTCACTTCAGAAATAATCAGCACAATAGCAAAAAAAAAATGTTTTTATTACTTTTAAGGGTGTCACCTGGGCCTTATTGCAACCGTGCTTTTGATCAAATAACAGCCTGTTTTCATTTCCTCTTGAACTCTCCCTATCAGCCATCCGGCTGGCGAATATTAGAATATCTAATCTGGCTGCTTGCTGAATTTATTACTTAAAGTGTCTGGATCTTTACTCTGTGCGATTTTTTTAGAACTACGGGTAGGAAAGGACACATTAAACCTCAGAGATTTTGTGGTTTTTTTTGTTGTTTGTTTGCAGGTAGAGGCTCGGCTAAACTGGATTTTGCCCCGGCTTGTGTGCTGATTGATATTCCCAAAAACAATGATTTCTTAAATTATTATTATTATTATTATTATTATTATTATTATTATATTACTATTACTATTACTATTATTATTATTGATCATCGCACAGTCAGCCAGATGTTCAGACTGGATTTGGCATTTTGTCTACCTATCGAATTATTATTATTATTATTATTATTATTATTATTATTATTATTATTATTATTATTATTATTATTATTATTATGGATCATCACACAGTCAGCCAGACGTTCAAACTGGATTTGGCATTTTGTCTACCTATCGAGTTGTTGTTGTTGTTGTTGTTGTTGTTATTATTATTATTATTATTATTATTATTATTATTATTATTATTATTGCCAGATGTTCAGACTGGATCTGGCATTTTGTCTACCTATCTGCCTGGGATAGGCGATGTGGATGTTTGATGGTATTACAGATATCGTCGCAGGATGGAAGCAGTTCCTAGTAAGGCTGCCTTTTGCAATTGACTCATGGCGAATTTGTCAATGCCGATGATGGTGTTCAAGGGGTGCTCCAGTTGTTTTGGGATTGCACCCAAGGCGCCTATGACTATTGGTACTACCCTTGCTTGCCTTTGCCACAATCTTTCTCTTTCTATTTGTAGGTCTTTGTATTTTGTTGTCTTCTCCAGTTCTTTCTCCTCTATTCTGCTGTCTCCAGGCTCTGCCACGTCCACTATCCAGGCTTTTTTTGTCTTTCTTATCAACAATTGTTAAGTCTGGGGTGTTATGTTGCAGGTGCTTGTCTGTTTGAATTCTGAAGTCCCAGAGCAGTTTTTTAAATTATTATTATTATTATTATTATTATTATTAATAATAATAATAATAATTTGTTGGTATTACAGATTTCGTCGCAGGATGGGAGCAGTTCCTAGTAAGACTGCCTTTTGCAATTGACTGATGGCGAATTTGGCATTGACAAATTCGCCATGAGTCAATTGCAAAAGGCAGCCTTGCTAGGAACTGCTTCCATCCTGCGACGAGATCTGTCATACCATCAAACATCCACATCTGCCTATCCCAGGTCCTTGGGAAGGACTCGATAGGTAGACAAAAAGGCCAAATCCAGTTGAACATCTGGCTGACTGTATGATGATTAATAATAATAATAATAATAATAATAATAATAATAATAATAATAATAATAATAGTAATAATAATCCACATCTGCCTATCCCGGGGTCTTGGGAAGGACTCGATAGGTAGACAAAAACGCCAAATTCAGTCTGAACATCTGGCTGACTGTATGATGATCCATAATAATAATAATAATAATAATAATAATAATAACAACAACAATAACAACAATACTAATACTACTAATAATAATAAAGTTGGAAGGGACCTTGGAGGTCATCTAGTCCAATTGTACGACAGATTCAATTTTTATTTTGTATTTTATACTGATTAAGGTTTTAGACAGATCACCTCAGGTAAAAACTGCTTTGGCATACTAATAAAGGAGCGGATGTTATACAGGCAGTCCTCAACTTACAACGATCCATTTAATGACCCTTCAAATTGCAAAAAGCGACCGTTTTTTCTGCACTTACGACCGTTGCAGCATCACGTGGTCCAAATTCGAACACTTGGCAACCGGCTCACATTTACGACGGTCGCGGTGTCCCGGGGGGAGGGTGTCACGTGAGAGAGCCGGATTCACTTAACAACTGTGTTACTCATTTAACAACCGCAGCAATTCGCTATAAAATGGAGCGAGTCTCACTTCTTAATAACGATCCTGCTTAGCGTCCTCTTAGGTCATCTAGGTTTTTATCTCCACTGAGGGAACTTTTCAAAAATAAAATTCTATTAGAGGGACGGAATCAAGATCAGGTGAAGGGTTAATACCACTTTACAAGGCCTTGGTAAGGCCACACTTGGAATACGGCATCCAGTTTTGGTCACCACCATGTAAAAAAGATGTTGGGACTCTAGAAAGAGTGCAGAGAAGAGCAACAAAGAGGATCAGGGGACTGGAGGCTAAAGCATATAAGGAAAGGCTGCTGGAATTGGGTACGTCTAGTTTACCGAAGAGAAGGACAAGGGGGGACATGATAGCAGTCTTCCAGTATCTCAGGGGCTGCCCCAAAGAAGAGGGAGTCAAGCTATTCTCCAAAGCACCTGAAGGCAGAACAAGAAGCAACGGATGGAAACTCATCAAGGAGAGAAGCAACCTGGAACTCAGGAGAAACTTCCTGACAGTGAGAACAATTAACCAGTGGAACTCCTTGCCTCTAGAAGTTGTGGATGCTCCGACACTGGAGATTTTAAAGAAGAGACAAGTGTCAATGCTGTAAACGTTGGATGTTCCCGCTCTGACAACTGGGGAAAATGGCAGCCATTTTGTCTTTACTTTTAACGTGCTTTTTCTTACATTTAGAAATCAGGTGCAGAGGTATAAATCAGGTTGGGATAAATGCTTGAGCTCAGCTAGCCATAACAATAACAGCTGCTCTGTGGGAACCCAAGGACGAGCTGATAACATTTTGGCGGGCTGGGGAGCTGGGGAGAAAGCCCGTGTTTTAGGCTAATTGGAGAATATGATTGATGACAGCTTATTGAGGGTGGGAATTGCACTTTGTGACTTTGTATGGAGGGGGGGAAGGAATTTAATTTTGGCGTTCAACTATGTAGTGCCAAGACTTTGTTTCCTGAATAAAAAGTTCTTTATGGAAGAATTTTTGCCCTGAAGTTCTTTTGATGGGTTTCATCTATCGGAACCATGACAACTAGACAGTCACCTGTCTGGGATGATTTAGGTTCTCCTGCTTGAGCAGGAGGCTGGACTAGAAGACCTCCAAGGTCCCTTCCAGCTCTATTCTGTTCTGTTCTGTTCTAATATTTATAATATTTATAGAGTTTTTATTGTATATTACTATTTTTTAATTGATTTATATTTTTGTACTTGTATTTTTGCTGTGAGCCGCCCTGAGTCTGGGGAGAAGGGCGGCATATAAGCCAAATAAATAAATAAATAAATAAATAAATATTTCTAATATTATTCTATTCTATTCTATTCCATTCCATTCCATTCATATTCATATTCATATTCATATTCTATTCTATTTCTGTTCTGTTCTATTCTATTCTATTCTATTCCATTCTATTCTTTCTGTTCTTTTCTATTCTATTCTATTCTTATTTTAATTCTATTCCATAGTCTATTCTATTCTATTCTGTTCTTATTTTAATTCTATTCTATTCCATTCCATATTCTATTCTATTCTATTCTATTATTTCTATTCTATTCTATTCTTATTTTAATTCTATTCTATTCTATTCTTATTTTAATTCTATTCTATTCTATTCTATTCTATTCTTATTTTAATTCTATTCCATATTCTATTCTATTCTATTCTGTTCTTATTTTAATTCTATTCTATTCCATTCCATATTCTATTCTATTCTATTCTATTCTATTCTATTCTTATTTTAATTCTATTCCATATTCTATTCTATTCTATTCTGTTCTTATTTTAATTCTATTCTATTCCATATTCTATTCTATTCTATTATTTCTATTCTATTCTATTCTTATTTTAATTCTATTCTATTCTATTCTATTCTATTCTATTCCATCCCATTCCATCCCACTATTCTATTCTATTCTATTCTATTCTATTCTATTCTATTCTATTCTATTCTATTCTATTCTATTCTATTCTATTCTATTCTATTCTATTGTTATTATTTTAATTCTATTCTATTCCATTCCATATTCTATTCTATTATTTCTATTCTATTCTATTCTTATTTTAATTCTATTCTGTTCTATTCTTATTTTAATTCTATTCTATTTTATTCTATTCTATTCTATTCTATTCTATTCTATTATTATTTTCTATTCCATTCCATATTCTATTCTGTTCTGCTCCGTTCCGTTCCATTCTACGACCTCAGTTGAGCCCAAAACTTCTGTCACTAAATGATACAGTTGTTAAACGTGAGCTTTTGCCCCATTTTATGATCTCTCCTGACACAGCCGTTAAGTGAATTGCTGCAGCTGTTAAGTTAGGAACACGGATGTTAAGTGAATCTGGCTTCCCCCATGGATCACGTGACCCTGGGACACTGCAACCGTCGTAAAGGCGAGTCAGTTGCCAAGCGACAGAATGTTGATCCCGTGACCCTGGGGATACCGCAACGGTCGTAACTGTGAAAAACAGCAATCGATTCCTTTCTTCAGTGGCGCTGCAACTTTGAACGGTCCCTAAACAAAACGCTGCAACGGTCGTAAGTGCGAAAAACAGTCGTTAAGTCACTTTTTCCCACTGCGGGCACCTAAATCAACCGTTGTAAACTGAGGACCATCTGTATTTTAAAAAGGGGGGGCTGGGCTTGAGGGAATCGATTAACGGTTGACGATCCAGGTTGGGCTGTGGAGACCCCCCCCCCCGAGGACTTACGTGAGTCGTGAGAAGCTTCTGCCAGTCGGGCTGCAGGTAGTAAAGGACCCCCTTCCAGGCTCCAGGTAAGGTGGCCCCCCGGATCAAGAGGACGAGGAGGATGGCGTAAGGGAAGGTGGCCGTCACCCAGACAACCTATGAAAATTATTATTTTTAACAAGATGATTTGTTTGTTTGATGTCCAATGAATTGAAATGATTTAAGGTTTGATATTAGATTGATTGATGGATGGATTAGATATGTATAGGATAGATTAATATTTTATTCTAAATAAGGGATATTTGTATAAGAAGATATAAATAAGTTCTATGATAAAATTAAGGAATTAGAATACTCGAACTGAAAAGGTTGAATAAACTTAAGTTAGAGCCTTGAGCTTTTTTTTTTTGTAAAAATTAAAAAACCAATAAAATTTATTTAAAAAAAAAAAAGAATGGAAGGCAACGGTCCACCTAGGTGCGAGTCTAGTCGTCCACCTCCCTCCCTCCCTCCCTCCCTCTCCTCCGCCTCTCCTTCCCGCCTGACTCTTCACCTTTCCAGATGTTTTGACCCCTTTCCAGATGCTGAAGTAGACGATGGCGAAGATGAAGAGGAGGCAGAGGGTGAGCTGCCAGCTGATGCCCCCGAGGTCGTCCAGGCCCTTCGCCCGGTGGATCTGCAGCACGTGGCGCCTGGAAGGGAGAGCAGAAAATGGGGGGAGGGGTCAGCATCCCCCACCCTGGGGGGGGAGGAGGAAGGGGCGCTTGTGCAGGGCTACCTGCATCCCTCTGGAAGGGTTATTAAGAGGACCACTCCCAGGACGCAGGGCAATTGGCCGGCCTCGGCTGGAGCTCATGGGAGCTAATGCTGATCCTTAGGATGGCATCAGTCTGTCCACATTTGCTTTTGGCCCTTCCCCATCCTCTCCCTTCTTCCTTTTCCTTCTTCCTATCTTCTTTCTTTTCCTCCCTCCCTCTCTCTCTCCCTCCTTCCTCCCTTCCTCCCTCCCTGCTCCAGTCCGAACCCCTGCTCAACTGTGCCATGGTTCAGGCGGGGGTCTCAAGCTGGTGGCAGGAATCGGGCCGTCTTTTGTCCCCGACCGGCTTGAAAAAGGGGTCTCTAGCCCCCTTTGGGGGGGCGTGAGTGTGTCCAGAGAGTCTCCCAAGAACATGGCGGGCTTCTCCGTTCCTCTGCCCGTCCTCCGCGCCTCCTTCCCCTCCTCCGGCCCATCCCTCTGTCGACTTACATGCACTTACGTATAGAATTCTTCGGCAGGCGACGAGGAGTTGGCCGTCCAGGCGATGCTCCGGTTGGAGAAGTAGCTCATGCAGGCCGGGGTGTTCCAGGCGTTGGTGCAGCTGACCCAGGGCAGCTCGCGGCTGAAGGAGGAGACCAGGTAGTACAGAGCCCAGGCCATGATGGTGTTGTAGTAGGAGGCCAGGTAGAAAGCGATGATGCAGATGGCGAAGCCGATGCCTGCCGGGGTGGGAAAGGACAGGAGGAGGAGGAGGGTGAGGCCCGTTCAGAAGGGGCTGGGTGGGTTTGGATGGCCAGGAGGGGGCCCGTTTTGACTTTGGGGGTTGTTTGGGGGGGGGTAGGGACCGAAATAAGCAAGGATTGACTCCAGACAAAGACATCTAACAGAAAACTGCGTCTTCCTCAAGTAATTGCCATGGAGGAAAGCAGACTGGGCCCCAGCCTAGGCAGGGCGAGGCTGATGAGGCTACCTAGTTGGGTCGTGAGACGTCTGTAGGAACACAGCCAAGCTCAGAGAGCCTCAGGGGCCCCAGAGTCCTCCTCCCCCTTCTTCCTCCTCCTCCTCCTCCTCCTCCTCGTCTGCACAGCCCCCTCTCCCTTCTAGAACTCATGGTACTACCTAGCTGGGTCATGCAATGTCTGCAAGAAAATCCCCAACAGTCAGGGAGTCTCAGGGGCCCCACAGTCATCATCTTCTTCTTCTTCCTCCTCCTCCTGCTCTCTGCAACCCCCCCCCCAGCACTGTTGATGCTACCTAGTTGGGTCATGAAACGTCTGTAAGAAAACAATCAAGCTCAAAGGGCATCAAGGATGCCACAGTCCTCCTCCTCCTCCCCCTAGCACTGATAATGTTCCCTAGTTGGGTCAAGAAAGGTCTGCAAGAAAACCACCCAGGTCAGAGAGCATCAAGGACCCCACTATCTTCCTCCTCCTCCTCCTCCTCCTCATCACAGAACCACCTCCCTTCTAGCACTGATGATGTTCCCTAGTTGGGTCATGAAACATCTGCAAGGAAACCACCCAGCTCAGAGGGCACTAAGGATCCCACAGTCCCTTTCTCTTCCTCCTCCTCTTCCTCTTCTTCCTCCTCCTCTTCCTCCTCCTCCTCCTCCTCCTCCTCCTCCTCCTCCTCCTCTCCACAGACCCACCTCCCTTCTAGCACTGATGATGCTATCTAGCTGGGGCATGAAACGTCTGCAAGAAACCCCCCCCAAGCTCAGAGAACACAAAGGATCCCACAGCCACCCTCCCCCCTCCTCCTCCCTCTCCTCCACCATACAAACACCCCTCCCTTCTAGCACTGACGCTGCTACCTAGCTGGGTCACGAAAGGTCTGCAAGGAGCCCCCAGTGCCCATCAGCCTTGCCCTCGTGAATTACCTTTGAAGATGGGGCAGACCTTCCTCCAGATGGAGATGCAGCCGTGGCGGTGGTACTGCCCCAGCGCCAGCTCCATGTAGAAGAGAGGGATCCCTCCGAAGATGGCCATGATTGTGTACGGGATGAGGAAGGCCCCTAAGTGAATGGAGAGAATCAGAAAGGGGGTTATGATCAAGGAAATGGAGCGCCTCCCTTATGAAACCAGATTGCAACGCCTTGGTCTCTTCAGCCTTGAAAGACGGCGTTTAAGGGGTGACTTGATCGAAGTGTATAAAATCATGCATGGGATAGAAAAGGTGGATAGAGAAAAATTCTTTTCTCTATCACACAATACCAGGACAAGGGGGCACTCCCTGAAGCTCATAGCTAAGAAAGTGGGGACAAACCAAGGGAAATATTTCTTCACCCAGAGGGTCGTTGGTTTATGGAATTCACTTCCTGAAGGGGTCGTGACAGCTGTCAGCCTTGACAGCTTCAAGGCAGGGTCAGACAGATTCATGGATGCAAAGTGTATCGGTGGTTATTAAAACGGATGTCCATGTGCCGCCTCTATGTTGGTTGAGGCAGGCAGGATTCCCTTGGGTACCATTCGTTGGGGGTCAAGGGAAAGGGAGGGTTTTGCCTTCTCTTTCTGCTCAAGATCCCCATGTACAATTGGTGGGCCCCTGTGTGGCACAGAATGCTGGACTTGATGGGCTTTGGCCTGATTCAGCAGGGCTCTTCTTATGTTCTTATGTTCTTATGGGGTTGGACTAGAAGACCTCCAGGGTCCCTTCCAACTCTCTTATTCTGTATTGCAAACAGAAGCAGCAAAAGACAGGGGCACCTCGATACAGATAACCTTACAACTGTTCGTTTAGTGCAGCGGTTCTAAACCTTGGGGTCGCGACCCCATTTGGGGTCGCACGACCATTTCACGGGGGTCGCCGGACACCGCGGGCCACCATTTTGTTTTTTTAGTTTTTATGTTTTTTATTTTTTTATTTTTTTATTTTTTTATTTTTTTTGGCGCGCGCGCCGCGCATGCGCATATCCACCCGTCGCGCCGAAAAAATAAAAAAATAAAAAAAACAAAATGGCGGCCACGACGGGCGGATCTGCGCATGCACGGCACGCGCGACGGGCCGATCCGCGCATGCGCAGATCCGCCCGTCGCGGCTGCCATTTTTTTTGGTTTTTTAATTTTTTTATTTTTTTTTATTTTTTTATTTTTTTTATTTTTTTCGGCGTGACGGGCGGATCTGTGCGTGGGTGGCGCGCATGCACCAAAAAAAATAAAAAAAATTTAAAAAATTAAAAATTTTTAAAAAATTTAAAAAAATAAAAAAAAAACAAAATGGCGGCCGCGACGGGCGGATCCGCACATGCGTGGCGCGTGCGATGGGCCGATCCGCGCATGCGTGGATCCGCCCATCACGGCCGCCATTTTGGTTTTTTGGTTTTTTTTTTAAATTTTTTTTAAATTTTTTTTAAAAAAAATTTTTCCGGGGCGTGCTCCCGGGTCGGGGGCGCGGCACGCATGGGCGGGGCAAGTGGGGTTAGTGACTGTTCAAAGTTACAATGGCACGGGGGAAAGCAACTTATGACCGTTTTTCTCACGACCGGTCGTAAGCGATCCAAATTCACTTGGCAACTAACTCGTATTTATGACGGTCGCCGTTGCCCAGGGTCACGTGACCCCCCCTTTTGCGGCCTTCTGCCAGAGTCCGTGGGGGAAGCCGGATTGGCTTAACAGCCCAGTTACTAACTTAACAACGGCAGTGATTTGTTTAACAACCGTGGCAAGGAAAACTCACCTAACAAAAATCTCAGAAATTTTAGGCCCCCTTGTGCTCCTAAGTTGAGAACCAGCTTACTACTACTACTACTACTACCGTAATAATAATAATAATAATAATAATAATAATAATAATAATAATAATAATAATAATAATAATAATAATAATAATAATAATAATAATAAAGTTGGAAGGGACCTTGGAGGTCATCTAGTCCAACCCCCCTGCTCAGGCAGGAAACCCTATGCCATTTCAGACAAATTATCATTAATTGGTTC
The DNA here is from genome assembly GCA_034064705.1 of Bothrops alternatus. Classification (NCBI taxonomy): domain Eukaryota; kingdom Metazoa; phylum Chordata; class Lepidosauria; order Squamata; family Viperidae; genus Bothrops; species Bothrops alternatus. The sequence goes on along the minus strand of JARGCV010001232.1, from coordinate 30,896 downwards.
CGGGAGGCACAAGGAGTACCAAAAACAATGAGGGAGCAATCAAATTTTTCCCACAAGGAATACAAACTTGTGACACAAGGCAGCCAATACAAACCAGTTCTAGCTTGTATGTTGAGTACCAAACAAACATACCGGGACAACATTTTCACGTCAAAATGCACAGAGTACCAAATTGGATGAGTTTCAAAGCACTTGAGTGTGGAGATCCTACTGTATTTAGAATAGAATGATAGAGTTGGAAGGGACCTTGGAGGTCATCTAGTCCAACCCCCCTGCTCAGGCAGGAAACCCTATACCATTCTGGATAAATGGCTGTTCAGTCTCTTCTTAAAAACTTCCAGCATTGGAGCATTCACACCTTCTGGAGGCAGGTTGTTCCACTGGTTAATAATGATAATGATAATGATAAGGATAAGGATAATTATATGAAAGGAAATAATAACAGTAACAGTAACAATAACAACAACCAACAACAACAACAATAATAATAAACAATTTGGAAGGGATCTTGGAGGTCATCTAGTCCAACCCCCTGCTCAGGCAGGAGACCCTATACCATTTCAGACAAATGGCTGTCCACTCTCTTCTTAAAGACTTCCAGTGTTGGAGCATTCACCACTTCTGGAGGCAGGTTGTTCCACTGGTTAATAATGATAATGATAATGATAATGATATGAAAGGAAATAATAACAATAACAGTAACAATAACAACAACCAACAACCAATAATAATAATAATAATAAATTGGAGGGGATCTTGGAGGTCATCTAGTCCAACCCCCTGCTCAGGCAGGAGACCCTATACCATTTCAGACAAATGGCTGTCCAGTCTCTTCTTAAAAACTTCCAGTGTTGGAGCATTCACCGCTTCTGGAGGCAGGTTGTTCCACTGGTTAATAATGATAATGATAATGATATGAAAGGAAATAATAACAATAACAGTAACAATAACAACCAACAACCAACAATAATAATAATAATAATAAATTGGAAGGGATCTTGGAGGTCATCTAGTCCAACACCCTGCTCAGGCAGGAGACCCTATATCATTTCAGACAAATGGCTGTCCACTCTCTTCTTAAAGACTTCCAGTGTTAGAGCATTCACCACTTCTGGAGGCAAGGAGTTCCACTGGTTAATTGTTCTGACTGTCAGGAAGTTTCTCCTTAGTTCCAGGTTGCTTCTCTCCTTGGTGAGTTTCCATCCGTTGCTTCTTGTCCTGCCTTCAGGTGCTTTGGAGGATAGCTTGACTCCCTCTTCTTTGGGGCAGCCCCTGAGATACTGGAAGGCTGCTATCCTGTCCCCCCTCGTCCTTCTCTTCATTAAACTAGACAGACCCAATTCCAGCCACCGTTCCTTGTATGTTTTAGCCTCCAGTCCCCTGATCCTCTTTGTTTTAAGAAGCAAGTTTGGGCTGATGCCACATGGGAACGGGTCTGTCTGGCAAACCACCATGAAGGAACTTTGGGAAGTGGCAGTAGACATCCCACAACGAGGAACATCTACAGATGGAAGTCAAAAAGTTCAGGATGGGGCCATTGCATAATTGGGGATGGTGGAACTTTCTAAAGACCTACTCCTTTTATCAATTTGCCTCCCTACACGGTGGCGGGTCCGTTACTCTGTGGTCGCCACAACGCTGAGACTCTGGAAAGAGTGCAGAGAAGAGCAGCGGAGAAGATTTTAGGGGACTGCAGGAAGAACGGTTGCAGGAACTGGGTATGGCCAGTCTGGAGAAAAGGGCGAGGGGGGACATGAGAGCAGCCTTCCCAAATTGGAGGTGCTGCCACACAGAAGAGGAGGGTCACGTTATTCACCAAAGCACCAGAAGGCAGGACAAGAAATACCAGGTGGAAATTTACCAAGGAGAGAAGCAACCTGGAATTAATGAAAATTTCCTGATGGTGAGGACAATTAACCAGTGGAACAGCTTGCCACCAGAAGTTGTGGCTGCTCCAACACTGGAAGCTTTTAAGAAGAGATCGGACAGCCATTTATCTGAAATGGTATTGGGTCTCCTGCTTGAGCAAGGGGTTGGACCAGATGACCTCCAAGGTCCCTTCGAACTTTATTATTCTATTCTATACAGTGGTACTCTAGTCTATTTCAAATTCTATTCTATTATTCTCTTCTCTTCTCTTCTCTTCTCTTCTCTTCTCTTCTCTTCTCTTCTCTTCTCTTCTCTTCTCTTCTCTTCTCTTCTCTTCTCTTCCATTATTTAATTCTATTCTATTCTACTCTATTCTATTCATTCTAATTCTATTCTTCTACTCTACTCTACTCTACTCTACTCTACTCTACTCTACTCTACTCTACTCTACTCTACTCTACTCTACTCTACTCTACTCTATTCTCATTCCATCTATTCTATTCTATTTCTATTTCTATTTCTATTTCTATTTCTATTTCTATTTCTATTTCTATTTCTATTCTATTCTATTCTATTCTATTCTATTCTATTCTATTCTATTCTATTCTATTCTATTCTATTCTATTCTATTCTAGGAGAGACACAACCTGGAATTAAGGAGAAACTTCCTAACAGTGAGGACAATTAACCAGTGGAACTCCTTGCCCCTAGAAGTTGTGGGTGCTCCATCCCTGGAGCCTTTTAAGAAGAGATTGGACAGTCACTTGTCTGAAATGGTATAGGGTCTCCTGCTGGAGCAGGAGGTTGGACTAGATGACCTCTGAGGTCCCTTCCAACTTTATTATTCTATGTTCTTTCAAGCACTGGAACTCACCTCCTCCATTTTGGTAACATATGTACGGAAAACGCCACACGTTGCCCAGGTCCACTGCGTAGCCAATGACGGAGAGAAGAAAGTCTATTTTTTTGCTCCAGGTTTCCCTCTCCCGCTGTTCCGTCAAGGGCGGTTGGGGTCCCACCACCCCGAAGATGGCGGTGGTAGGCAGGGTAGTGGAGGGTCCAGAGGGAAGACCCTGGTTGTCTGCTGCCATCTTGCCAGCACCAAGCGGGCTCTGGGCTCCAGAAAACCCATTGGACACTGGACTGGTGGCTCGGTTCTCCCTGTGGCTGGTGTTGGGTTTCTGGACCCCGTCGGTCAGTTCCAAGGTTGGCCTGGGGGTCTTGTCCAGGAGATGTCTGTCCTCCGTGCAATCACTTCCATCTTTGCAGTCCAAAGACCCCTTCGGGGAGGGCAGTGGCTGGGTCTCCTCCTCGGAGACTGTCTTCTCCATCCCACCGGTTAGAAGATAGCCGTCCACTTGTCCATGGGCCACGTAACCTTCTGGCTGCAGACAGCCTGGAGAACGTTTTGGCGACCGCAACTTCACTCTAGGAGACGTCGGTAAACAGACACCGACTGTTGCAGTGGTGGAGAGAAAACACACAGAGAGGTGATTACAACGGACAGTCACAACTGAAATCCACATTTCCATCCCTGAGACAGATGTTTACTTTGCCCCGTTTTATGACGTTCCCTGCCGCAGTTCTTAAGTGTTGTCACTGCAGGCATGAAACCGGTCAACCAGTTGTTAAGCCAGTCTGTCTTCCCCCTTGCTCGTCAGAAAGTCGCAATCCCATGACCCCAGGACGCGGCGACCGTCGTAACTATGAGTCAGTTCTGAATCTTGATCATGTGGCAACAGGGATGCTATCACGCTGGTGACTGTGAAAACAACAGTCCGACCTAATTTTTTTCACTGCTGTTGTACATTTGAACAGCCAGTAAATGAATGGGTGTAATTCGAGGCCCACCTGTACCCCTGGGGGGGCATTGTAACTTTGAATGGTCATTAACCGACCGGTCGTAAATAGCAATGGTCGTAAGGGTGAAAAAAAGCCACAAGTCCCTTTTTGGAGTGCTGAATGAATTGTTATAAGTTGAGGATTGCCTATATTTAAAGGGAGCTGACTCAGTTTGCAGTGTGCTTGATATGGCGGAGAGAGAGAGAGAGAGAGAGAGAGAGAGGTCAAAAAAATCAAGATGGCGGCTTCCATTGGACTGTTGGGGGCCACCATCTCAAGTTTCGTTTCACCCTCCCCTGCAGATTCTCGTAGTTATCTCGCGACTTTTGCCACTTATCCAAAGGTGGAAAATGGAAAGGCGGCTTTGTTTATTTTTCAGGATCGCAGTAATAATAATAATAATAAAGTTGGAAGGGACCTTGGAGGTCATCTGGCCCAACCCCTTGCTCAGGCAGGAAACCCTACACCATTTCAGACAAATGGCTGTCCAGTCTCTTCTTAAAAACTTCCAGTGTTGGAGCATTCACCACCTCTGGAGGCAGGTTGTTCCACTGGTTAATTGTTCTCACTGTCAGGAAGTTTCTCCTGAGTTCTAGGTTGCTTCTCTCCTTGATTGGTTTCCATCCGTTGCTTCTTGTCCTGCCTTCAGGCGCTTTGGAGAAGAGCTTGACTCCCTCTTCTTTGGGGCAGCCCCTGAGATACTGGAAGACTGCTATCATGTCCCCCCTCATCCTTCTAGACCAAGTGCAGGCAACATTGGCTCTTTTATGACTCGTGGACTTCAACTCCCAGAATTCCTGAGCCAGCCATGAAGTTGAAGTCCACGAATCATAAAAGAGCCAAGTTTGCCTACCCTGGAACTAGACATCCCCGATTCCAGCAACCGTTCCTTATATGTTTTAGCCTCCAGTCCCCTAATCCTCTTTGTTGCTCTTCTCTGCACTCTTTCTAGAGTCTCAACGTCTTTTTTACATCGTGGTGACCAAAACTGGATGCCGTATTCCAAGTGTGGCCTTACCAAGGCCTTGTAAAGCGGTATTAACCCTTCACCTGATCTTGATTCTCTCCCTCTGTTGATGCAGCCCAGCACTGTGTTGGCCTTTTTGGCAGCTGCAGCACACGGCTGGCTCCTATTTAAGTAATTGTCTACTAGGACTCCGAGGTCCCTCTCACAGTTGCTACTATTGAGCAAGGCACCCCCTTCATTCTGCCTAAACAGAGGAAGAATCAACCGTGCAGGATTGCCTTTGATTAGTCTATTAATTTTATCTTTCTGTTTATTTTAGAGGGTTCCCCCCCCCCCGCCCGCGAAAGCCATCAGGGTGACTCTGAGGCAATCACCAGGCGACGGTGAGTTCTAGTCCCGCCTTGGGCATAAAAGCTGGCTGGGTATCTTTGTAGCAGTCCCTCTCTCTCTCTCTCTCTCTGTCCAGGCCACCTCACTGGGTTGTTGTTGTGGGGAAAACAAGATGAAGATACACTGGATATGTTCGCTGCCTTGGATGATTTATAAAGAGAGAACCTAAATAAATAAATAGACATAGATCAAGAAAGAGATCCATGAATTAACAAATAACTGAACCCAGCCCATGAGGGGGAAATCCCCTTGTCTCCCCTCCTAATCTGCAAGGCTGTTGGGAAGGCAACAAACCAGGGCAACAAACCAGGGCAAAATTCTCCCTCGGATTTATGGCTGGATCGTGGATTCCCTCTCCAAAATCTGGCCCAGCCCGGCAGGTGTAAAGGGAAGAAATAAGTTGATCCTGTCTGAATCCGGAGCACCCAGAAAGAGGCGAGCAGGGAGACGCAGCCGAAGCTGGTTTGCTAAGCTCTCGCAATGTGTGCAAACTCTGGCTAATCATCAACCACCATCTGCACGGATCCCTTAGCCACAAACCAGAAAGCGATCCGGCCCAGATCTCGCCCGGATCTTTACGCGACCAGGCGGACTTTACACTTCCGAGAAAGCGGCATAACAAATCATCCGCGGCTCATGCCAGGACCAGCCCATCTTCCACCCATCGGCAGGCAAACGTCCCCCCCGCCCCATGGCGGCCATCGTGCGGGAGATCGGACCAGCCTTGCACGCCTCTTTTACACATTTTATTTTTTGTTCTCTGCCTCCCCCCCTAATTAATTGGGAGGTTTTTGAACGGAGGCCAGAGGACCAAGCCAAGAGGAGCCTCCATGGGCTGGAATGGTCTACCTGCACTTCTCTGCATGCAGCTATGGCACAGAAAAATCAGGGGGAAATGCCCATAGACCAGATACGTCAAACCCAAGGCCCGGGGGCCGGATGCGGCCCGCAACGTGGTTTCATGTGGCCCGCGAAGCCATCCTGGAAGCAGTGAGGGAACGGCCCCCCGCTGCCTTAGCCCTGGCCCAGGCCGGGCGGGAGCCAATGCACAATTTTGTGGTGGCCATCTGGGCACTTGCCCCGGTGGACCATGCCTTGGCACTTGCCCTGGTCCCCCCCCTTCTGCCAGAGACCCTCAGATCTGTCCCACTCCTGCCCAGGCCCCCACCGGCACCCTTGACGCAAATGATGTAGAACTGGTCACGCCCACCCAGTAGGCTACACCCACTCCATCCACACCAGCCCAGTAGGCTGCACCCACTCTGGCCACACACCTCCGCCCCCCCCCGAGGGCAACCGCGATGCTGATGCGGCCCTCAGTGAAATGGAGTTTGACACCCCTGCCCTAAAGCAAAAAGGTTTTGGGTTGCAATACATTCACGGTTGGAGAATAATAATAATAATAATAATAATAATAATAATAATAATAATAATAATAATAATAATAATAATAATAATAATAATAATAGTAATAGTAATAGTAATAATGTTGGAAGGGACCTTGGAGGTCATCTAATCCAACCCCTGCTCAGGCAGGAACCCTACACCATTTCGGACAAATGGCTGTCCAGTCTCTTCTTAAAAACTTCCAGTGTTGGAGCCTTCACCGCTTCTGGAGGCAAGGAGTTCCACTGGTTAATTGTTCTAACTGTTGGAAAGTTTCTCCTTAGTTCTAGGTTGCTTCTCTCCTTGATTAGTTTCCATCCGTTGCTTCTTGTCCTGCCTTCAGGCGCTTTGGAGAATAGCTTTGACTCCCTCTTCTTTGGGGCAGCCCCTGAGATACTGGAAGGCTGCTGTCCTGTCCCCCCTCCTCCTTCTCTTCCTTAAACTAGACTTACCCGATTCCATCAACCTTTCCTTGTATGTTTTAGCCTTCCAGTCCCCTAATCCTCTTTGTTGCTCTTCTCTGCACTCTTTCTAGAGTCTCAATATCTTTTTTACATCGTGGTGACCAAAACTGGATGACTAGAAACTGGAAGATGACTAGAAAACAAATTGACTTTAAACCAGAATCGTTCCTGTTAGGAATAACAGGAGCTAATGACGAGAAAGAGAGCGGATATCTAATATTTCATGTATTAACAGAAGCAAGAATTGTATTTGCCCAATATTGGAAAAAGTGAAAGCTTACCAACGGAAGAAGTATTAATTAAAACAAATTCTAGAGTGCGCAGAAATGGGACAGATTGGCTTTAGAGATTAAAGAGAAGGAAAATTCAGTTTATTTAGAACATGGGATAATTTTTATCAATGGCTAGAAAAATGACTCAGAGAGAAAGGAATGTGATATGTAATTTTGAGTACATACAGTATCAGCATGAAGGATGACATGGAATGATTAACTACTATTGCCTAAGATAATTAACCATACTTATTGTTATCACTTATTACTATATCTATTATTGTTGTTTAAACATATGTAACCAGACAATATGTAATAATAATAATAATAATAATAATGTTGGAAGGGACCTTGGAAGTCATCTAGTCCAACCCCCTGCTGCTGCAAACCCTGTACTGTTTCAGACAAATGGCTGTCCAGTCTCTTCTTAAAAACTTCCAGTGTTGGAGCAGTCACTGCTTCTGGAGGCAAGGAGTTCCACTGGTTAACTGTTCTTCTAACTGTCAGGAAGTTTCTCCTTAGTTCCAGGCTGCTTCTCTCCTTGATGAGTTTCCATCCGTTGCTTCTTGTCCTGCCTTCAGGCACTTTGGAGAATAGCTTGACTCCCTCTTCTTTGGAGCAGCCCCTGAGATACTGGAAGACAGCTATACTGTCCCCCCTCGTCCTTCTCTTCATTAAAGTAGACATTCCCAATTCCAGCAACCGTTGCACCGAAGCTGAGCAGGCTGAGGCCTGGTTGGGATGGGAGGCCACTCGGAATGCCTAGACTTGCGTTTAATTTTTTTTTTAAAAATCCCGTCTCAGCCGTATGGCGATCAATTCCTGTACCAAAATCTTACCCATTGCAGCCATTTTTCTCAATCTTAGCTGCTTTTTTTTATTATTATTATTAAAACAATCAACATTAAACATAAGATCATATTAAGAAGCAGTCATCATAGAACCTAAAATACAACACTAAGTATTAGTCTTTGTAGCTTTTAAGCTGGGTGGACTTCAATTCCCAGAATTCCCCAGCCAGCCTAGCTTATGGCAGACAGTCCTTGAGTTATGACCTCAATTGAGCTCAGAGTTTATGTTGCGAAGTGAAAAATTGGTTAAGCGAGCTTGGCCCCATTTTACGACTTTTCTTGCAAATGTTAGTCACCCGGTCGTTAAGTGAATCTGCCTTTCCCCTGCTGGTCAGAAGGTTGCAAAAGGGGATCAGGGGACCCCGGGGACACTGGGACCGTCATAAATACGAGTCAGTTGTCAAGCATCCAAATGTAAATCACATGATCCCGGGGATGCTGCAACGGTCGTAAGGGTGAGAAATAGTCCTAAGTCCATTTTTTCAGTGATGTTATAACTTTGAGTGGTCTCTAAATGAACTGTTGTAAGTCGGGGACTGCCTGTATAGTTTTTCACTCAGTCGTACAGATGTTTGGACTGGATTTGGTATCTTTGTTCACCTATCAAGTCTTTCCCAAGGACCTGGAATAGGCAGATGTGGTTGGCAGATATTTTATTGATGATGTTAGCAGGGGTCTTCAAACTTTGGCCCTTTGATGACTGGTGGACTTCAACTCCCAGAATTCCTCAGCCGGGATGCTTTAAGACAGGGGTCTTCCAACTGGGCCCTTTGATGACTGGTGGACTTCAACTCCCAGAATTCCTCAGCCGGGATGCTTTAAGACAGGGGTCTTCCAACTGGGCCCTTTGATGACTGGTGGACTTCAACTCCCAGAATTCCTCAGCCAGGAGGCTTTAAGACAGGGGTCTTCCAACTGGGCCCTTTGAGGACTGGTGGACTTCAACTCCCAGAATTCCTCAGCCGGGAGGCTTTAAGACAGGGGTCTTCCAACTGGGCCCTTTGATGACTGGTGGACTTCAACTCCCAGAATTCCTCAGCCGGGATGCTTTAAGACAAGGGCCTTCCAACTTGTCGCCCTTTGATGACTTGTGGACTTCAAGTCATGAAGGAACCATAGTTCCCCCATGCTGGCTGGGGAATTCTGGGAGCTGAAGTCCACAAGTCATCATAGGGCCCAGCTGGAAGACCCTTAGTGTTAAGGGTCTTGTCCCAGGATGTCAGCAGTTGCGAGTCAAGCTGCCTTTTGCTATTGACCGATGGGGATTTTGTCAATGCCGCTGGGGTTGAAGCGATGCTCCAGATGTTTTTTAGGATTGCAGCTAAAGCATCACTTGAACAGTATTATTATGGATGGTCCCACAGTCAGCCAGATGTTCAGACCGGATTTGGTATTTTTATCCATCTATCACAGCGGTTCTCAACCTGTGGGTCGTGACCCCATTTGGGGTCGAACGACCATTTCACGGGGGTCGCCAAACACTGCAGTCCGCCATTTTTTATTTTTTTTTTGGTCGGCCATTTTCCCCCCTTTGCGATGTGGGCTGTCGCGCCGCGCATGCGCGATGCGGGCCCGCCATTTTTTTTATTTTGGTCGGCCATTTTTTTTTTGGTCGGCCATTTTTTTTTGGTCGGCCATTTTTTTTACCTTTGCGATGCGGGCCGTCGCGCCGCGCATGCGCGATGCGGGCCCGCCATTTTTTTTACTTTGGTCGGCCATTTTTTTTTGGGTCGGCCATTTTTTTTGGGTCGGTCATTTTTTTCCCCTTTGAGATGCAGTCCGTCGCGCCGCGCATGCGCGATGCGGGCCCATTTTTTTATTTTGGTCGGCCATTTTTTTTGGTTGGCCATTTTTTTTCTTTTTGCAATGCGGGCCATCGTGCCGCGCATGCGCAATGCGCCCCATCGCACCGCGCATGCGCGATGCACCCCATCGCACCGCGCATGCGCGATGCGCCCCGTCGCGCCACACATGCGCAATGCGGGCCGGGATCGAGCCCCGGAAAAGGTTCAGAACCGCTGATCTATCAAGGATTTGGGATAGGCAAATGTGGATGTTTGATGGTTTTTACAGCTGTCACAGCAGGATGTCAGATGTTCCAAGCAAAGCTGCCTTTTGCAATTGACCAATGGGGAAATTGTCAATGCCGATGGTGTTTAGGTGGTGCTCCAGAGATTTGGGAATTTGCACCCAAGGCGCCTACCGTTATTGATGCTACCTTTGCTTTCTTCTGCCACAGTCGTTCTGTTTCTATTTGCAAATATTTGATTATATCTGGTATATCCAATATTTGAGGGGTGCCACTTGTTCTCCAAAGGACACAGAAGACAGCACAAAAAACAGAACAAAAAAGCAGATGGAAACTCATCAAGGAGAGAAGCAACCTGGAACTAAGGAGAACTTTCCTGACAGTGAGAACAATTAACCAGTGGAACAGCTGGCCACCAGAAGTTGTGAATGCTCCAACACTGGAAGTTTTTAAGAAGAGACTGGACAGCCATCTGTTTGAAATGGTATAGGATTACCTGCCTGAGCAGGGGGTTGGACTAGATGACCTCCAAGGTGCCTTCCTAATCTATTCTGATTCTGAAGCCCACCCGTTTTAAAGTATGCTGGCTGCAGAATTCTGGGAGTTGGTTCTCCCATCTTAAAACTTTAGGAACTTTTAAGACTTTAAGACTTCTGGACTTCAACTCCCAGAATTCTCCAGCTGGCAATTCTCCAATGTTGGCTAGGGAATTCTGGGAGTTGAAGTCCTCACCTTTTCAAGCTACCAAGCTACATCCCCAAGCTAGTGTCTAAGACAGGGGTCTGCAACCTTGACCACTTTAAGATGTGTGGAATTCAGCTCCCAGAATTCCTCAGCCAGCTATGCTGGCTGAGGAATTATGGGAGCTGAAGTCCACACGTCTTAAAGTGGTCAAGGTTGCAGACCCCTGGTCTAAGAGACTGTGTTCCAACAACAAAGGCAAATCATGTCTTACTAACTTGTTAGAATTCTTTGAGGGTGTAAATAAATACATAGATAAAGGGGCCCCAGTTGATATTGCATATCTTGACTTTCAAAAGGCTTTTGACAAAGTCCCTCACCAAAGGCTCCTAAAAAAGCTCTTCAGCCAGGGAATTAGAGGACAGGTCTTGTCCTGGATTGGTAACTGGCTAAATTGTAGGAAGCAAAGGGTGGCAATAAATGGACAATTCTCTGGATGGAAAGAAGTGAGAAGTGGTGTACCCCAAGGTTCAGTTTTGGGACCTTTACTTTTTAATTTATTCATCAATGATCTGGATATAGAAGTTAATAGTGAGGTAGCAAAGTTTGCTGATGACACTAAATTGTTCTGGGTTGTGAAAAGTGAAACTGATTGTCGGGAGCTCCAGAAGGATCTCTCGAAATTGTGTGAGTGGGCAACAAAGTGGCAAATGCATTTTAACCTAAACAAGTGCAAAGTTATGCACATCGGGGCAAAGAACCCCAATTATACTTACCAACTGATGGGGACCAAACTTTCTGAGACAACCCAAGAAAGGGATCTTGGGGTTTTGGTGGACAGCTCGATGAAGATGTCAACCCAATGCGCAGCAGCAGTAAAAAAAGCAAATTCCATGCTTGGCATGATTAGGAAGGGAATCGAAAATAAGTCAGCAAGTGTTGTATTGCCTCTGTACAAATCGATGGTGAGACCACACTTGGAGTACTGTGTACAGTTCTGGTCACCGCACCTCAAGAAGGATATAATGGAACTGGAAAAGGTGCAAAAAAAGGGCAACAAGAATGATCAAGGAAATGGAGCGCCTCCCTTATGAAACCAGATTGCAAAGCCTCGGTCTCTTCAGCCTTGAAAGACGGCGTTTAAGGGGTGACTTGATCGAAGTGTATAAAATCATGCATGGGATAGAAAAGGTGGATAGAGAAAAATTCTTTTCTCTATCACACAATACCAGGACAAGGGGGCACTCCCTAAAGCTCATAGCTAAGAAAGTGAGGACAAATAAAGGGAAATATTTCTTCACCCAGAGGGTCGTTGATTTATGGAATTCACTTCCAGAAGGGGTCGTGACAGCTGTCAGCCTTGACAGCTTCAAGGCAGGGTTAGACAGATTCATGGATGCCAAGTGTATCGGTGGTTATTAAAACGGATGTCCATGTGCCGCCTCTATGTTGGTTGAGGCAGGCAGGATTCCCTTGAGTCCCATTTGTTGGGGGTCAAGGGAAAGGGAGGGTTTTGCCTTCTCTTTCTGCTCAAGATCCCCATGTACAATTGTTGGGCCACTGTGTGACACAGAATGCTGGACTCGATGGGCTTTGGCCTGATTCAGCAGGGCTCTTCTTATGCTCTTATGTTCTTATGACTCATCCCAGGTTTGTTCAAGCACAGCCTGAGTTCTCACAACAACCAAGGCTCAGTTGTGGCGAGCTAATTTGGGGTTCTCTCTTGTCGTGTTTGGGATGAAAACATCCGAATATGCCTTACAAACATTCACCTAATACATCTCGTCTGTTTCCTGCCCTGACACACACAAAAACACACACAGACAAACAAACCCACAACCCCACAAATATACAAACACTGCAAACGCACAGCAAGAGGGTCTTTAAAGTGTCTTTGTGGTTGTTTTTTTTGTAAACTTGGATCGGTTTACGCCTTCACCGCCAAATTTTTAAAAAAAAAACATCTCAGCTTTGAGAACATACGGTGAAGTTGGGCGTCCCAAAACACACAAACCTTCATTCTTCCACCCTGAGGTTTTCCATGAGTGGGCGCTACTTGTGATAATTGTTGTTGTTTTTTTCCTATTTATTGTGGATTGCATTCTTTTTCGGATGGGTGGAAATTCCCGGCCTGTCTGGACAAGCTCCAGCTGCACTCAGCCAGAGAGAAATCCGTAGAAATGCAAAGGAATTGCATTACAGAATTGGCAAAAGCGAACGCAATCCTGGGCTGTGTAAGCAGAGGCATAGAATCAAGATCATGTGAAGTGTTAGTACCGATTTATAAAGCCCTAGGGAGACCCCACCTGGAATACTGCAGCCAGTTTTGGTCACTGTATCGCAAAAAAGATGTTGAGAGTTTGGAAAAAAAATCAGAGAAGAGCAACTAAGAGGATCCAAGGCCTGGAGACTAAAACATACGAAGAACGGCTGCGGGATTTGGGTCTGGCTAGTCTAAAGAAAAGAAAAAACAGGGGTGACAGGATAGCAGTGCTCCAGTATCTGAGGGGCTGCCACAAGGAAGAGGGGGTCACGTTGCTCACCAGAGCATCAGAAGGAAGGATGAGAAAAAATGGTTGGAAACTGATCAAGGAGAGAAGCAACCTGGAATTAAGGAGAAATTTCCTGACAGTGAGGATAATCAACCAGTGGAACAGCTTGCCACCAGAAATCGTGGGTGCCCCATCATTGGAAGTTTTTAAAAAGAGACTGGACAATCACTTGTCTGAAATGGTATAGGTCCTCCTGCTTGAGCAGGGGGCTGGACTAGAAGACCTCCATGGTCCCTTCCATCTCTACTCTACTCTACTCTACTCTACTCTACTCTACTCTACTCTACTCTACTCTACTTTTCATTTCATTTCATTATTCTATTCTATTCTATTCCATTCTATTCCATTCCATTCCATTCCATTCCATTCCATTCCATTCCATTCCATTCCATTCCATTCCATTCCATTCCATTCCATTCCATTCCATTCTATTCTATTCTATTCTATTCTATTCCATTCCATTCCATTCCATTCCATTCCATTCTATATTCTATTCTATTCTATTCTATTCTAATATTATTCTATTCTATTCTATTCTATTCTAATATTATTCTATTCTATTCTATTCCATTCCATTCTATATTCTATTCTATTCTATTCTATTCCATTCTATATTCTATTCTATTCTATTCTATTCTATTCTATTCTATTCTATCCTGTAATTCTATTCTATTCTATTCTATTCTATTCTATTCTATTCTATTCTATTCTATTCTATTCTATTCTATTCTATTCTATTCTATTCTATTCTATTCTATTCTATTCTATTCCATTCTATATTCTATTCTATTCTATTCTATTCTAATATTATTCTATTCTATTCTATTCTATTCTAATATTATTCTATTCTATTCTATTCTATTCTATTCTATTCTATTCTATTCCATTCCATTCCATTCCATTCCATTCCATTCCATTCTATTCTATTCTATTCTATTCTATTCTATTCCATTCCATTCCATTCTATATTCTATTCTATTCTATTCTATTCCATTCTATATTCTATTCTATTCTATTCTATTCTATTCTATTCTATTCTATTCTATTCTATTCTATTCTATTCTATTCTATTCTATCCTGTAATTCTATTCTATTCTATTCTATTCTATTCTATTCTATTCTATTCTATTCTATTCTATTCTATTCTATTCTATTCTATTCTATTCTATTCTATTTGTAGGATCAAATTGTTTCTTTGTTAAAAAAAAGACCAATCTGAGCTGAAGGCTGCAGGGAAATACTAATTCATCATCGCAAAGGTATGTTTTGGAGTTTAGACAACCATTTGTCTAAGATGGTATAAGGTTTCCTGCTTGAGCAGGGGGCTGGACTAGAAGACCTCTAAGGTCCCTTCCAACTCTGTTATCCTGTTTTTTTTCCTGACAACTTCTCTAAGGCCCTTTTCTCCCTAATGATTTGGAGCCTCCTCTAATCAGCTTAGCGTTTCTCAACCTTGGCATCTTTTAAGATGGGTGGACCTCAGTTCCCAGAATTCAAGCTGTGCTGGCTGGGGAATTCTGGGACTTGAAGTCCATCCGTCTTCAAGTTGCCAGGGGTGAGAAACACAAGTGACAAAATTATGCACTGACTTTGGACGGAAATGACGGTGATAAGTCAAGGCTGCCTCTATTTTGCTGGGAGGATTTGAACCCAGTGCCAGCCATCCGGAGTCGATCTTCACCCAGCCTCAGGGGCCATAAAGCAGGTTTTCTCAACCTCAGCAGCTTGAACATGGGTGGACTTCAATTCCCAGGATTCCCCAGCCGGCAAAGTTGAGCATCCCTGCTTTATGCAAGGAAGCCAGCCTGTCTACCATTTACAGCGTAACCGAGTTAAAACAATACTAGGTTAAGAATTCCACCCCTCCATTCTGTGCAGGAGAACTTAGCCTGTCACACAAGCCATGTCTTGAACTGCGACCCCCCCCCCCCCCCGCTGTGATTTAAGATCCATTTCGCAATGTCTATTTCAAAAGAGATATAGAAGCGTCCATCTTCGCTTGTCTGGTAAAATTCCCTTTTTAGGAGTGATCTGAAAAAAAACGAAAACTGTGGAATGTTCTTATCTTTCTTTCTTCGCTGGGTTTTAAACCAAGTTGCCTCCTATGAGCTCAAACTTGATAAGATTATTCCAAACATTAAGCCAACTGCAAGAGAAATATCTTCTACAGATGGACCTGGAAGAGATGCATTAAGTTTTCAAAAAGGTTTTCAGACAGACCTTTGTCTGAAATGGTATAAGGATTCCTGCCTGAGCAGGGGGTTGGACTAGATGACCTCCAAAGGTCCCTTCCAACCCTGTTATTCGGTGTTCGAACCGCTTTAATTAAAGAAAAGAATTTATCCCGTTTTGTTCCTATTCGGAAACCACTTCAGGACTCGAAACAAAAAAAGTATGACAATTTGTTTTTTTAGGTTTTGAGGATTCCAATAATAATAATAATAATAATAATAATAATAATAATAATAATAATAATAATAATAATAATAGTAGTAGTAGTAGTAGTAGCAGTAGTAGTAGTAATAATAGTAATAGTAATAGTAATAACAATTGCTAAGAGCAGGAAAATTGAAGAAAGAGACCGAGGGACTAATTCTGGCTGCACAAGACCCAGCCTTAAGGACAAATGCATACAAAGTCAAAATTGAGAAGACAGCAACAGACAGTAAGTGCCGCCTATGCAAAGAAGCTGAAGAAACAGGGGACCACCCGGTAAGCTGCTGCAAGAAGATCGCACAAATTGACTACAAGCAGCAGCATGACAAAGTAGCAACAATGGTGCATTGGAAGATCTGCAAGAAATATCATTTACCCGTAAGCAAGGACTGGTGGGATCATAAAATAGAGAAAGTCATAGAAAATGATAGAGTTAAACTGCTCTGGGACTTCAGAATTCAAACAGACAAGCACCTGCAACATAACACCCCGGACTTAACAATTGTCGATAAGAAAGACAAAAAAAGCCTGGATAGTGGACGTGGCAGAGCCTGGAGACAGCAGAATAGAGGAGAAAGAACTGGAGAAAGTCACAAAATACAAAGACCTACAAATAGAAAGAGAAAGACTGTGGCAAAGGCAAGAAAGGGTAGTACCAATAGTCATAGGCGCCTTGGGTGCAATCCCAAAACAACTGGAGCACCACTTGGACACCATCATCGGCATTGACAAATTCGCCATGAGTCAATTGCAAAAGGCGGCCTTGCTAGGAACTGCTTCCATCCTGAGACGAGATCTGTAATACCACCAAACATCCACGTCTGCCTATCCCAGGTCCTTGGGAAGGACTTGATAGGTAGACAAAATGCCAAATCCAGTCTGAACATCTGGCTGACTGTGTGATGATCCATAATAATAATAATAATAATAATAATAATAATAATAATAATAATAATAATAATAATATGATGATGATGATGATGATGATGATGATGTAATTTGTTATAGAAAGCAAAAAGCTGAGGTTGTGACTGTATTTTGCATCAATAAAAGGAGAATATCTGTAGGTAAAAGAGGCAAAAACACTCTAGAAGAGACCATTTCAGTCTTAAATTTGATGCCACTTGCTCTTTTTAGGTTTCAAAGAGAAATTCAAAATGCTATTTGTCATTTCAGACCAAATGGCTGTCCAGTCTCTTCTTAAAAACCTCCAGTTTTGGAGCACTCACAACTTCTGGTGGCAGGTTGTTCCACTGGTTAATTGTTCTCACTGTCAGGAAATTCCTCCTTCGTTTCAGGTTGCTTCTCTCCTTGGTTAGTTTCCATCCGTTGCTTCTTGTCCTGCTTTCAGGGACACTACACACCCTCTTCACGACCTGTTTTCCTTGTTCCCCTTCTGGGAGGGGGGGGGGCTCCATGCTATCCGCAGCAGAACATCCAGATTCAGCCAGAGTTTCATTCCATACAGCATTAACCTTGTGAACTCTCAAGCTTCCTCCTTCCGTTATATATTCAAGATGGACAGTATTTAATATTTATTTGCTACGTATATGTAGGGGTATGGGTGTATACATATACATGAGGGGGGACATGATAGCAGCCTTCCAGTATCTCAGGGGCTGCCCCAAAGAAGAGGGAGTCAGGCTATTCTCCAAAGCGCCTGAAGGCAGGACGAGAAGCAACGGATGGAAACCAATCAAGGAGAGAAGCAACCTGGAACTAAGGAGAAACTTCCTGACAGTGAGAACAATTAACCAGTGGAACAACCCGCCTGCAGAAGCGGTGAATGCTCCAACACTGGAAGTTTTTAAGAAGAGACTGGACAGCCATTTGTCTGAAATGGGATAGGGTTTCCTGCCTGAGCAGGGGGTTGGACTAGATGACCTCCAAGGTCCCTTCCAACTTTATTATTATTAGTAGTAGTAGTATTACTATTATTATTATATGTTGTTCATAGTATGTTTAGCTGTGTGTCACTTATGTGTTTCACTTTGAGAGCGGGCAACTAAATCTCATTTTTGATGTGTGCCGTTATGCCCAGAGTAAAAAAAATGACAATAAAGGTTATCTTATCTTATCTTATCTTATCTTATCTTATCTTATCTTATCTTATCTTATCTTATCTTATCTTATCTTATCAGCTGCTTTGGAAAATAGATGGACACCCCCCCCGTTCTTTGTGGCAGCCCCTCAAATGTTGGAAAATGCTATTTATTTATTTATTTATCAAATTTATATGCCACCCTTCTCCTAAGACCCAGGGCGGCTCACAACAACAATATAATAAAAATTTAAAAATCAAATTGCATTCACACAACACACAAACACAATCAGCTCATGTCACCCTTAGTCCTTCTCTCTTCATGGATTTCCCTCCCCCACAAAATCTACACCATTTCCCCCCCCCTTAAATTCAAGATTATTCATCCGCTTTCAAGCCACGCCATCAAAAAAATTCAAGCGAGGGCTGGCAAAATGGAAAAAAAAATCAGTCTGTCTTTACACACCCACAGCTTCCTTCCACATCCCAAACTCTACTTCTCCTTTGAAAAATATAAATTTCCCTCTCTTTGGTGTCTGCTCACTATGCCTCACTCGTCTGCTAAAGCGGAAATTACAGTGAGGGCATCTTGCATTGGAGGCAAAAAAATACTCTGGAAAAGACCATTTCAGTCGTAAAATCGATGCCCCTTGCTCTTTTTATGCAGCCCTGATCGAAGAGAAGGGCGATTGTGTTACAACCCACACATAGAATCCAAACCCCTAGGGCTGGGAGGGACCTTGGAGGTCCTCTAGTCCAACCCCCTGCTCAGGCAGGAAACCCTACTTGTCATTTCAGACAAGTGGCTGTCTCCCTCTTCTTAAAAACCTCCACTGCTGGAGCACCCAGAACTTCTGGTGGCAGGCTGTTCCACTGGTTTCTTATTCTCACTGTCTGAAAGGTCTCCTTAGTTCTAGGTTGGTTCTCTCCTTGATTAGTTTCCCGTTCCATTTTATCTTGTCTTGCCCCTCTTTGCGAACCCCACTCCCTTCTAGCACTGAGGATGTTCCCTAGTTGGGTCATGAAACGTCTGCAAGAAAACCACCCAGCTCAGAGAGAACCAAAGTCCCCACAGTTCAACCCTGTTGGATTCACGCTAGCTTCGTATTTTCATACATTTTTTTTGCCGGTGCTCCTTTAAGGCAAATTACAGTTTAGTGGCAATTTTTTTTAAATATTTTATTGGTTTTATAATTTTAAACAAAGAATCAAATTAAATACAACTCAACTTAATATCACTACTTCTTAATATGATCCTATGCTTAATGTTGACTACTTTAATAACGAAGAAGCAGACTGAATCTTTACCCCAGGTTATTGAATCTCTAGCTCAGGATCTTTTGCTAGGGATCATAAAAGATAAAATACAACAGACATATAGTTGAGACTGGAAGTGAGGAGTAAAGAATATGTACCAAACCAAGCGTTTACAAAGATCAATACCTAGTGTTATATGCTGTGTTCTCTGAGGATTGATTATTAATATGATCTTATATTTAATGTTTAACTACTGCCTCAAGACCTATTATCAGGGATCATAGAGAATAAAAAATGTAACCGGGGTATAATAGAGGATTGAAGTGAGGAGTGAAAAATGTTTACCAAACCAGACGTTTCCAAAGAATAATACGTAGGGTTGAATACCAGATGCTATGATGTTTGATGCATACAAAGATTTTATGTACAATGCTGAATGTTTTAATAAAGGAATTTTTAATTAAAAAAAATTACAACTCAACTTAATACATTCTTTTTCAACTTTCTCCCACACAAAACAACTATGGGTGTTGCTCGGCAGCACCCCCCCCACCACATCCCCCTCTTCCTTCCTCCCTATCTCACTTCCCTCCTCCTCCTCGCCCCTCTCTCCCTCCTTCTCTCCACCCTCATCTCCTCCAACCCTACATCCCTTCTTCACTCCTTCACTCCTCCCTCTCAACCCCCTCCAGATGTAGTGCAGAGGTACTGTCCGAGCAACCCCTCTTATATCAATAAATGTTTCTTTCTTATATATTACAAGTGTTACAGTTGAGTACATTATTATACCCCCCCCCATTCTCCCCCCCCCAACTTCCCAAAGTGAATACAGGGTAATGCAAAAGAAAACCCACTACATCAAACAAAATTATTATATAATCCTAATAAAAATTTAACTATATGCTAAATACAATTTCTTAGATTGATATGTCCCTTGAATGTACTCTATCCATTTTTTCCAATCCAACATATATTTTTCATTTGAATGATCTTTCAAGTATTTCCGCCAAATTTATAACTTTCAAAGTCCATTCTTCAATAGACGGTAATTCTGGCTTCTTCCAATATTGACCCACCAACCGTCTCGCTGCTGTAATCAAGTTCAAAATCAAGTTTATCTCTATGGTGGATACTTCAAGATATTTTGAAAAAACGTATTGAATTTTCACCACAGCTGTTTTTATTAGGTATTATAAAAGACTGCACCACCGCAGTGGCAATTTTTGTTGTCCGGGTTCAACGGGATACAGAATAACACGGATAGGAAATGTCTCCTTAATTCTAGATTGGATCTCTCCCTGATTAGTTTTCATGCACTGCTTCTTGTTCTGCCTTCAGGGGCTTTGGAGAATAAGTTGACCCCCCCTTTTATTTGGGGCAGCCTCTCAAACATTGGAAGATGCTATCATGTCCCCTCTCGGTCCCTCTCTTCAATAGGTTAGGCGTACCTAGCTCCCTCAACTGTTCCTCCTACAATTAAGCCAGATTTTGGACCTAATTCAGACAAACATCTTCTGTGCTCCCTTAAAACCAAAATTTGGATCCCCAGCAGAGCGAGTTAAATAAATTAGCATAGCGAATAGCGAATGGAATGGAATGGAATAGAATTCAGAATAGAATAGAATAGAATAGAATAGGATAGAATAGAACTTGAAATAGAATAGAAAAGAATAGAATAATATAGTGTGGAATAGAATAGAATAGAATAGAATAGAATAGAATAGAATAGAATAGAATAGAATAGAATAGAATAGAATAGAATAGAATAGAATAGAATAGAATAGAATAGAATAGAATAGAACAGAATAGAAGTACAGGATAGAATAGAATAGAATAGAATAGAATAGAATAGAATAGAATAGAATTCAGATTAGAACAGAACAGAACAGAATAGAATAGAATAGAATTCAGAATAGAATAGAATAGAATAGAACTTGAAATAAATAGAATAGAATAGAACAAAACTTGAAATAGAATAGAAAAGAGTAGAATAATATGGTGTGGAATAGAATAGAATTCAGAATAGAATAGAATAGAATAACAAAGTTGGAGGGGATCTTGGAGGTCATCTAGTCCAACCCCCTGCTCAGGCAGGAAACCCTATACCATTTCGGACAAATGGCTGTCCAGTCTCTTCTTAAAAACCTCCAGTGTTGGAGCATTCACCGCTTCTGGAGGCAAGTTGTTCCACTGATTAATTGTTCTAACTGTTGTAATTGTTGCACCCTCTTGTCAAACATTGTGCCAACACGCTGAGGGCTGCAGTTCTGCGAGAACCGAGCAGCAGAGAGCGCGGACGGACCAGCGGAAAGAAAAGAAGGAGATAAAAGCTTTGAAAAGAAGTGTAAAGTCCGACTCTCTGCGAGGGACCTTTGATTTTTGGGGGGGGGTACCGGGAGAGAAGCTAACTCCCCCCCTCCCCTGTGGCGCAACACACTTGCCTTACACCACCCACTCCCGCCTTGCCTTGAAGTTTTGCAAAGCAGCACCGCGGAGAGAAAGCAAAACCAGCATGGCCTGGGGGAAAATATATATCTATCTCTCTATCTTTGCCCAGCCTCCAGTTTCCTATCCAGGACAATAATAAAATGGATTTAAAAAAAAAAGAGAGAGAGAAAGAAAAAACAGAGAGAGAGAGAGAGAGAGAGAGAGAGAGAGAGAGAGAGAGAGAGAGAGAGAGAGAGAGAGAGAGAGAGAGAGAGAGAGAGAGAGAGAGAGAGAGAGAGAGAGAGAGGTGTGATAAGGTAATTGAGTTATTTTAAAAAAAACATACCTGTTTTTATTTAGCAAGAGCTCCTTTTGCAAAGTCTGCTGACTCGGTTTCAGGCAGATGTGGACATTGTGGGCAGAAGCACGACGGGGGTCCTCACATGGTCCGGGGTTCGAGAGCTCTCCAAGACTTTGGACCCTCCCTCTTCTTTCCTCCTTTCTGGCGTTCTCCCCTTCTTTCTTTCCGTCTGTCTGCTCCGAAAAGTCCTTCAAAGTTTCTGCTTCCCGCGGGATCGCCGCCGCGGCTCTCCGCCTGGAGGTGAATCCATTGAAGGAGACACTGGATCTCCAAAGCGCCGGGAGGGATCAGCTGCAGGGGCTGGGCTGGGCTGGGCTGGGCTGGGCTTGATGGGGAGGGCGGGAGGTGTGTGTGTGGGGGGGGGTGTCAGGAGACAAGCAGGGGTTCGGAGCTGCTAGTCCTCATGGAGGAGGGGAGCCCTCTTGGGGGCTGGAGGAAGGGCAGAAGCGGCCAAGTCTTCTTGGTCCCACCCCTTTCCCACGACACGTGCACGCAGATTCTCCCCCCCTCCTTCCCCTCCGCTTGCTTTAGGGCAGATGAAAGTGGGAGGGGGGGGGGAAACAGGAGTTTCTGAAAAAAATAGCGGGGGGGGGCTTTTTCTTTCCTAACTCATGAAATGCGTTGCAAGTCAGAAGCTAAAGCAAATTTTTTAGATGTGGAGTGGGCAAACGGGGGGGGGGAGGACTTATAGTATTAATATTAGTATTATTAGCATTATTAGCAATAGCAATAACGTAGTATAGTATACTATATAGCACATAGCATAGTGTATAGTATAGTGTATAGTATAGTCAGTGCTTTTTTTGTAAAAAAAAAAAAAAAAAAAAAGGTGCCGGAACTCACACACGGCCTACAACCCGCCTTGCCTACCCTACAAGGTTCCAGTTCTGGGCGTTCTATGACAAAAAAAAAAAGGCCTGAGTATAATATAGTGTATAGCATAGTATATAGCATAGTATAGTATTAATATAGTATAATATAGTATAGTATTATAGTATAGTGTATAGTATTAGTATAGTATTAATATAGTATAGTATTATAGTATAGTGTATAGTATAGTCATGTATAAAATAGTATAGTGTATAGTATAGTATTATAGTATTATTATAGTATAGTGTATAGTATAGTGTATAGAATAGTATAGTGTATAGTATAGTATTAGTATAGTATTAATATAGTGTATAGTATAGTATAGTATTATAGTATAGTGTATAATAGTGTATAGTATAGTGTATAGTATAATATAGTATTAGTATAGTGTATAGTATTAGTATAGTATTAATATAGTATATAGTGTATAGTATAGTCGTGTATAAAATAGTATAGTGTATAGTATTATAGTATAGTGTATAGTATTATAGTATATATAGTATAGTATATAGAATAGTATAGTGTATAATATAGTATTAGTATGGTATTACTGTAATATAGTGTGCAGTATAGTATAGTAGTATAGTGTATAATATAGTGTATAGTATAGTGTATAGAATAGTATAGTGTATAGCATAGTATTAGTATAGTATTAATATAGTGTATAGTATATAGTATAGTCAGGTATAAAATAGTATAGTGTATAGTATAGCATTATAGTATTATTATAGTATAGTGTATAGTATTAGTATAGTATTAATATAGTGTATAGTATAGTGTATAGTATAGTCATGTATAAAATAGTATAGTGTATAGTATTATAGTATAGTGTATAGTATTATAGTATAGTATATAGTATAGTGTATAGAATAGTATAGTGTATAATATAGTATTAGTATGGTATTAATATAGTGTGCAGTATAGTATAGTAGTATAATGTATAATATAGTGTATAGTATAGTGTATAGCATAGTATTAGTATAGTATTAATATAGTGTATAGTATATAGTATAGTCAGGTATAAAATAGTATAGTGTATAGTATAGCATTACAGTATTATTATAGTATAGTGTATAGTATTAGTATAGTATTAATATAGTGTATAGTATAGTGTATAGTATAGTCGGGTATAAAATAGTATAGTGTATAGTATTATAGTATTATAGTATAGTGTATAGTATTATAGTATAGTGCATAGTATAATGTATAGAATAGTATAGTGTATAGTATAGTATTAGTATGGTATTAATATAGTGCAGCGGTTCTCAACTTGTGGGTCGCAACCCCATTTGGGGTCGAACGACTGTTTCACGGGGGTCGCCAAACAGCACAGTCCGCCATATTTTTTTCCCCATTTCCCCTCGGCCGTCATGCGCGCACCGCGCATGCGCGATTAGGCCCGTCGCACCGCGCATGCTGAACCCCGGTGCGGTCTCAGCCTGAAAAAGGTTGACAACCGCTGATATAGTGTATAGTTAGAATAGTATTATAGTATAGTGTATAGTATTAGTATAGTATTAATATAGTGTATAGTATAGTGTATAGTATAGTCGGGTATAAAATAGTATAGTGTATAATATAGTATTATAATATTATTATAGTATAGTGTATAATAGTGTATAGTATAGTATAGTATTAGTATAGTGTATAGCATTAGTATTAGTAGTATTAGTATTAGTATAATTATTGATATTCTACAGGACTGTTGTACAGGTGGTCTTCGCCTTAAGACCACAAGGGAGCCCATTGTTTCCGTTGCTAAACGCGACGGTTGAGTTTTGCCCCATGTTAAGACTTGTCTTGCTGCAATTGTGAAGTGAATCCTTGCGGTTGTTAATTTAGTCACAAAGTTGCTAAATGTCTCCGGCTTTCCCCCCCCCCCACCCCCGGACTTTGCTTGTCAGAAGGCTGCAAAAGGCAGATCACGTGACCCCCGTGGGATGCTGCGACCGTCATAAACACGAGTCAGTTTACAAGCCTCTGAATTTTGGCCATGTGACCCACGGGGGAGGCTGCGACGGTTGTTAAGTGGGAAAAAAGGCCATCAGGGCCCTTGTAGCTTTGAACGGTCACTAAACGAACGGTTGTAAGCCGAGAATTACCTGCACGTTGCTCACCAGATTGTCCGAAGGGAGGCGGGGGCGGCCGTGAGGGTTTTGCCCAAAGTGGGGCTGGCGACCCCATGGCGGCCAATATATTTGATTAAAAAGGAGCGATTTCGGGAGGGGTGGGGGGTGACAGCCCCTCACCTGAGACCCCTTGAAGGGGGATGGAGTGATAGTTAAATGATATTTTGGGGTGAAGTTGCAGTTGCTGCTGCTGTTACTCCTGCCTTGGGCTGAGGGTCAGACTAGATGATCTCCAAGGTTCTTTCCAATCTTTCCGATTCTAGGAAGCTCTAATCGAAGTACTATAACGATTAATTATATATATATGTCAAGTGGTTATTTTTTAGATTGCACCCTGTAAACCCAAATATGGGAGGAAGGAATCATTCTTTCCTTTTGCTTGTTTCAGCTCAACCCAGAGCCATCTTGCAAGCACAAATATATATATGTTGTTTAAAATTGTTGACAAAGAAATAAGGGATTTCTGATATAGCCATTTTGAGTTTCTTAACTCTCTTCAGTCAGAACTCACCCTTCCGGGATTCGAACCTGGGCAGTCTGCATGCTAAGCAGATGCTTTAACCTATTGAGCCACAAGTTCTCTCCCGCTTTGTCAGTAGTCAGGGAGTAAGGATATGTGTCAAGTGGTTATTTTTTAGATTGCACCCTGTAAACCCAAATATGGGAGGAAGGAATCATTCTTTCCTTTTGCTTGTTTCAGCTCAACCCAGAGCCATCTTGCAAGCACAAATATATATATGTTGTTTAAAATTGTTGACAAAGAAATAAGGGATTTCTGATATAGCCATTTCGAGTTTCTTAACTCTCTTCAGTCAGAACTCACCCTTCCGGGATTCGAACCTGGGCAGTCTGCATGCTAAGCAGATGCTTTAACCTATTGAGCCACAAGTTCTCTCCCGCTTTGTCAGTAGTCAGGGAGTAAGGATATGTGTCAAGTGGTTATTTTTTAGATTGCACCCTGTAAACCCAAATATGGGAGGAAGGAATCATTCTTTCCTTTTGCTTGTTTCAGCTCAACCCAGAGCCATCTTGCAAGCACAAATATATATATGTTGTTTAAAATTGTTGACAAAGAAATAAGGGATTTCTGATATAGCCATTTTGAGTTTCTTAACTCTCTTCAGTCAGAACTCACCCTTCCGGGATTCGAACCTGGGCAGTCTGCATGCTAAGCAGATGCTTTAACCTATTGAGCCACAAGTTATTGTCAAGTGGTTATTTTTTAGATTGCACCCTGTAAACCCAAATATGGGAGGAAGCAAAAGGAAAGAATGATTCCTTCCTCCCATATTTGGGTTTACAGGGTGCAATCTAAAAAATAACCACTTGACACATATCCTTACTCCCTGACTACTGACAAAGCGGGAGAGAACTTGTGGCTCAATAGGTTAAAGCATCTGCTTAGCATGCAGACTGCCCAGGTTCGAATCCCGGAAGGGTGAGTTCTGACTGAAGAGAGTTAAGAAACTCGAAATGGCTATATCAGAAATCCCTTATTTCTTTGTCAACAATTTTAAACAACATATATATATTTGTGCTTGCAAGATGGCTCTGGGTTGAGCTGAAACAAGCAAAAGGAAAGAATGATTCCTTCCTCCCATATTTGGGTTTACAGGGTGCAATCTAAAAAATAACCACTTGACACATATCCTTACTCCCTGACTATTGACAAAGCGGGAGAGAACTTGTGGCTCAATAGGTTAAAGCATCTGCTTAGCATGCAGACTGCCCAGGTTCGAATCCCGGAAGGGTGAGTTCTGACTGAAGAGAGTTAAGAAACTCGAAATGGCTATATCAGAAATCCCTTATTTCTTTGTCAACAATTTTAAACAACATATATATATATATATTTATTTAAATTGCTAACAAAGAATAAGGGAGAACTGGAATAGCTATTTCGAGTTCCTTAACTCTCATCAGCCAGATCTTACCCTTCTGAGATTCGAACCTGGGCTGTCAGCATGTTAGGCAGTTGTATTAACCTCTAGACCTCTAACCTCCCTGATACTGCTAACAAAGCGAGACAGACGTCGGAAGGCGTCTGGAGACCCCCTTTCACGCCCCAATTTTTTTTTTACAAAATTGAAAAATACGTAAAACGCATCAACACAATAAAAGGCACTGGCTTTCGTGAGCTGCAATGGAGGCCTGTGAAGAACATTGGGGGGGAGGAGGAGGAACCAGACTCCAGGTTTGTGGCTGCCTTAGACCCTCTTTGGGAGGGGTGGGGTGTGAGCAGAAACTGCCCCCCCATAGATAAAGGGGGCGGTGACCCCAAAATTCCCTCCCTTCCCCACAAGCAGGCAGAAAGGAAACATGGCTGAGTTGCATCCCCATGGAGGGACTGGCTTGGGGCAAGACCCCTCCCCTTTGCACTTATGGGGGAGGGGCTTGGGGCACAGAAGACCCCCACTTTGCACACACACGGGGAGGGGCTTGGGGTGCAGAAGACCTTTCCCTTTTGTACACTCAAGGGGAGGGGCTTGGGGCACAGAAGATGGCTCCCCTTTTGCACGTTCCTGCGGGAGGGGCTTGGGGCACAGAAGACCCCCCACTTGGCACACACTTGAGAAGGGGCCTGGGGTGCAGAAGGCGCCTCTCCTTTTGCACACTCATGTGGGAGTGGCTTGGGGCACAGAAGTCCCCCATTTTGCACACTCATGGGGGAAGGGCTTGGAGCAGCCAAGTCCCCTCCCCTTTTGCACAATCATGGAGGATGGGCCGAGGGCACAGAAGACCCCTCCACTTTTGCACACACATGGGGAGGGGCTTGGGGCACAGAAGATGCCTCCCCTTCTGCACACACATGGGGAGGGGCTTGGGGTGCAGAGGACCCCCTCTCCTCTTTTGTACACTCATGGAGGATAGGCTGGGGGCACAGGAGACCCCTCTCCTTTTGCACACACTTGGGGACGGGCTTGGGGTGCAGAAGACGCCTCTCCTTTTGCACACTCATGTGAGAGGGGCTTGGGACACAGAAGACCCCCACTTTGCACACTCATGGGGAAGGGCTTGGGGCACCCAAGACCCCTCCCCTTTTGCACAATCATGGAGGATGGGCTGGGGGCACAGAAGACGTCTCCCCTTTTGCACACTCAAGGGGAGGGGCTTGGGGTACAGAAGACACCTCCCCTTTTGCACACTCAAGGGGAGGGGCTTGGGGCACAGAATCCCAATCCTTTTTCAGCTCCGTCCATGCAGCTCTTTCAGGGCCCCTCCAGGAAGCTGCTGCTGCCCTCTGTAGGCCACTGTTGGTACTGCATGCAAGTCCTCGACTTACCAGAATTGAGCCCATCCTTTCCGTTGCTAAATGAGACAGTTATTAAGTGAACTTTGCCCCATTTTATGACCTTCCTTGCCACAGTTGTTAAGCGAATCCCTCAAGTTGTTAATAAGACCTTTGTTCAGTGAGTCTGGCTTCCCCCCGTCGCTAAACAAGACAGCGGGTTCAGCGTGTCCTGCCCCGTTTTATGACGTTTCCTGCCACCGTTGTTCAAGCGAATCGTGGCAGCTGTTTGTCAGACGGTTGTTCAATGAATCCGGCTTCCCCATTGAGAAGGTCGCCAAAGGGGATCCCGTGACACCCCCCACGGGACACTGCGACCGTCGTAAATGTGAGTCAGTTGCCAAGCATCGTCTGAACTTGGATCACGTGATCCTGGGGATGCTGTGACAGTCGTTAAGTGTGAAAAACGGTCCTAAGCCCCCTTTTTTCCAGTGCTGTTGTAGCTTTGAATGGCCTCCAAATAAATTGATTCAATTCAATCGGATTAGAGCCGGAAGGGACCTCGGAGGTCATCTAGTCCAACCCCCTGCTCAGGCAGGAAACCCTATACCATTTCAGACAAGTGGCTGCCCACTCCCTTCTTGAAAACCTCCCGTGTTGCAGCGTTCACGACTTCTGGAGGCAGACTGTTCCACTGGTTAATTGTCCTCACGGGCTCAGGAATTCTGGGAGTTGAAGTCCACAAGTCATAACAGAGCCAAGGTTCCCCGCCCCTGCTAGAGAGAGCGTCCTGCTTCAGCAGGGGGTTGGACTAGATGACCTCCAAGGTCCCTTCCAACTCTTTCGTTATTCTGCAATCTTTCTATTTGGAGATGGGGCCGGGTTCTTCTAAATTCACTTCTTCCAGATTCCTGCTTTGGATTCTGGGGCAAAGAAAAATAATAATAAAAAAGCCCGGAAGGCTTGCAGATCAAAGACGATGCCGTCTGCAAAACCAGCAGGGATTTAAAAAATGCCAAGACTGCAAAACTATTTATTTATTAGATTGCAGCCCCCCCCCCCGCCTTGAACCCTGCAAGGTAGGTGGGGGGAGAGAGAGAGAGAGAGAGAGAGAGAATGAGAAAAAGAGAGGGAGAGAGAGAATGAGAAAGAATGAGAAAGAGAGGGGAAGAATGAGATAGAATGAGAAAAAGAACGAGAGAGGGAGAATGAGAGAATGAGAAAGAGAGTGAGAATGAGAGCATGAGAAAGAGAGAGGGAGAAGGAGAATGACAGAATGAGAAAGAATGAGAATGAGAGAATGAGAAAGGGATAGGGATAGGGAGAGAAAGAATGAGAGAATGAGAAAAAATGAGAATGAGAATGAGAGAGGGAGGATGAGATAGAAAGAATGAGAGAATGAGAAAGAGGGAGACAAAGAATGAGAATGAGAGAGAGAATGAGAAAGAGAAAAAGAGGGAGAGAGAATGAGAGAATGAGAAAGAGGGAGAATGAGAAAGAGAATGAGAAAGAGAGAGGGAGAATGAGAATGAGAGAATGAGAAAGGGAGAATGAGAATGAGAGAGAAAGAGAGGGAGAATGAATGAGAAAGGGAGAGGGAGAGAAAGAATGAGAGAATGAGAATGAGAAAGAATGAGAATGAGAGAGAGGGAGGATGATATAGAATGAGAAAGAATGAGAATGAGAAAGAGGGAAAGAACGAGAATGAGAGAGAGCGCTCAGCTAGAATTTCCTGGTGGAGCCTCAAGTGTAGATTAGAACTCGGGTCTCCCTGCTGCTAATTCAGAACCTTCTAGTCCCACCTTAGGCATAGGAGCTGGCTGGGTGTCTCTGGGCCAATCACCAGGAGACAGTGAGTTCTAGTCCCGCCTTAGGCAGGAAAGCCGGCCGGGTGACTTTGGGCCAATCACCAGGAGACAGTGAGTTCTAGTCCCGCCTTAGGCATGAAAGCCGGCTGGGTGACTCTGGGCCAATCACCAGGAGACGGTGAGTTCTAGTCCCGCCTTAGGCAGGAAAGCCGGCCGGGTGACTTTGGGCCAATCACCAGGAGACAGTGAGATCTAGCCCCGCCTTAGCCACGAAAGCCAGTTGGGTGACTCTGGGCCAATCACCAGGAGACAGTGAGTTCTAGTCCCGCCTTAGGCAGGAAAGCCGGCCGGGTGACTTTGGGCCAATCACCAGGAGACAGTGAGTTCTAGCCCCGCCTTAGGCATGAAAGCCGGCCGGGTGACTCTGGGCCAATCACCAGGAGACAGTGAGTTCTAGTCCCGCCTTAGGCATGAAAGCCGGCTGGGTGACTCTGGGCCAATCACCAGGAGACGGTGAGTTCTAGCCCCGCCTTAGCCATGAAAGCCAGTTGGGTGACTCTGGGCCAATCACCAGGAGACGGTGAGTTCTAGTCCTGCCTTAGGCATGAAAGCCGGCTGGGTGACTCTGGGCCAATCACCAGGAGACTGTCAGTTCTAGTCCCGCCTTAGGCATGAAAGCCGGCTGGGTGACTCTGGGCCAATCACCAGGAGACTGTCAGTTCTAGTCCCGCCTTAGGCATGAAAGCCGGCTGGGTGACTCTGGGCCAATCACCAGGAGACGGTGAGTTCTAGTCCTGCCTTAGGCAGGAAAGCCGGCTGGGAGACAGTGATTGTTGTTAAGTGAACCTGGTTCCCCATTCAGAGGTCGCGAAAGGGGATCACATGACCCCAGGACGCTGTGACCGTCATGAATATGAGTCAGTAGCCAAGTGTCCAAATTTTGATCACGTCACCACGGGGAATTCTGCAAGTCATAAGTGTGAAAAAAGTTCCACAAGTCCCTTTTATTCAGTGCCGTTGTGATGTGCTCTAAATTAT
>JARGCV010001229.1:40000-57528 GCA_034064705.1 Bothrops alternatus | reverse complement strand
TAGACAGACAGACAGGCAGGCAGGCAGAGACAGAGACAGAGAGACAAACAGACAGGCAGAGGAGAGAGACAGAGAGAGAGTGAAAGAGAGAGAGAGACAGAGAGAGAGACAGAGAGACAAAGAGAGACACAGAGAAAGACAGAGAGAGAGACCACAGAGAGAGAGAGACACAGAGAGACATAGAGAGAGAGAAAGAGACAGAGACAGAGACAGAGAGACAAAGACACACAGAGAAAGACAGAGAGAGAGACAGAGAGAGAAAGAGACACAGAGACAGACACACACACACACACACACACACACACAGAGAGAGAGAGAGAGAGGAGAGAGAGAGAGAGAGAGAGAGAGAGAGAGAGAGAGAGAGAGAGAGAGAGAGAGAGAGAGAGAGAGAGAGAGAGACTGTTGGCCAGTTGCTAGTCAGTTTCGGTTATTCCACTCTAGATGCCCTACCTTGGCTGAGTTTCTTTCCTTCCTCCAAGGGACTATTTCTGATGCCTACATTTTTCTTATTTCACATAATTTTAACTAAGGAAATGCCCCCAAAGGGATGTTGGAGGAGGGAGGGTGAGGCAGGCAGGCAGGGGAGGCCACAGATCGCCAAGCAGAGTCCTACAGAGACAGTCCTACCATTTTTGTTTCTTTGTTTGTTTGTTGAAACCTCCATTGGGGACGCTGGCAAACTCCGTTGGCCATTTGGCAGAGGCAGGCGATGTGGACCCTAATAGCGAGGAACAGCAAGAGAGGACATCAACCATGGAGGGGAAAGGAGCTCAGGAGAGGGGAAGCGAAGGGAATGGAGAGGGAGGGAGAGGAGAGGGGAGAGGAGAGGAGAAGGGGAGAGGAGAGGAGAAGGAGAAGAGAGGGAGAGGAGAGGAGAGGGGCAGGGGAGAGGGAGAGGGAGAAGAAAGGAGAGGAAAGAGGAGGAGCGAGAGGAGTGGAGAGATGGGGAGGGCAGGGGAGAGGGAGAGGGAGAAGAGAGAAGAGAGGGAGGAGAGGAGAGGGAGAGTGGAGAGGAGAGGGAGGAGAGAGGGCAGAGGAGGGGAGTGAGAGGGAGGGGAGGGCAGGGGAGAGGGAGAGGAGAGGAGAGGAAAAGAAAGGAGAGGAGGAGAGGAGAGGGAGGAAAGAGGAAAGGGCAGAGGAAGGGGAGGGAAAGGAGGAGTAGAGTGGAGAGGGGAGGGAGGGAAGGGCAGGGGAGAGAGGAGAGTGAGAGGAGAGGAAAAGAGGAGAGGAGAGGGAGGAAAGAGGAGAGGGCAGAGGAGGGGGGAGGGAAAGGAGGAGTAGAGTGGAGAGGGGAGGGAGGGGAGGGAGAAGGAGAGGAGAGGAAAAGGAGGAGAGGAGAGGAGAGGGAGGAAAGAGGATAGGGCAGAGGAGGGGAGGGAAAGGAGGAGTGGAGTGGAGAGGGGAGGGAGGCAGGGGAGAGGGAGAGGGAGAGGAAAAAAGGAGGAGAGGAGAGGGAGGAAAGAGGAGAGGGCAGAGGAGGGGAGGGAGAGGAGGAATGGAGAGGGGAGGGCAGGGGAGAGGGAGAGGGAGAGGAGAGGAAAAGAAAGGCGGAGAGGAGGAGAGGAGAGGGAGGAAACAGGAGAGGGCAGAGGAGGGGGCTGGAAAGGAGGAGTGGAGAGGGGGAGGGAGGGGGAGGGCAGGGGGAGAGGGAAAGGAGAGGAAAAGAAAGGAGAGGAAGAGAGGAGAGGGAGGAAAGTGGAGAGGGCAGAGGAGGGGGAGAGAGAGGAGAGAGGAGAAGGGAGGGGCAGGGGAGAGGAGAGGAAAAGAAAAGGAGAGGAGAGGGAGGAAAGAGGACAGGGCAGAGGATGGGGAGGGGAGAGGAGGAATGGAGAGGGGAGGGCAGGGGAGAGGGAGAGGGAGAGGAGAGGAAAGAAAGGCGGAGAGGAGGAGAGGAGAGGGAGGAAACAGGAGAGGGCAGAGGAGGGGCGGGAAAGGAGGAGTGGAGAGGGGAGGGAGGGAGAGGGCAGGGGAGAGGGAAAGGAGAGGAAAAGAAAGGAGAGGAAGAGAGGAGAGGGAGGAAAGTGGAGAGGGCAGAGGAGGGGGGGAGAGAGAGGAGAGAGGAGAAGGGAGGGCAGGGGAGAGGAGAGGAAAAGAAAAGGAGAGGAGAGGGAGGAAAGAGGACAGGGCAGAGGATGGGGAGGGAGAGGAGAGGGAGGGCAGAGGAGAGAGGAGAGGAGAGGAAAAGAAAGGAGGAGTGGCAAGGAAGAGGGGAGAGGAGTGAAACAGGAGAGGGGAGTGGAGAGGGAGAGGGGAGAGCAAGCGAGGAAAGAAGAGGACAGGGGGAGGGGAGAGGAGAGGAGGGGAGAGGAGAGGGGGACAGGCCAAATTTGATTGACATTTAATTCCGACTTCTGACGATCGGGATTCCAGAGACACCTCTGGAGTTAAGTCGGTTTAAGTCAGGATTCTGCGGAGAGAGACCGGCGCTTCTGCCTCCTCCCCAGCCCCGCAGCTTCCCGGACTTTCCGACATTCGCCATAGCGCTCCGACCTTGATTCGGTTGGGATTTTGGGGGGGGGAGGGGGGTGTTCCTTCCCCCCCCCCGCTTGTCATTCGCCGCTGAGTACCGAGGAGCGCAGAGGCTGCGCTGCGTCGCGGGCTCGGAGAAGAAAAGGGACCCCCTTCAAACGCGGGTCCAAAGCGTCGTGTGAATTGCGCGCAGGGGGTGGCGGGCGAGCTCCGGCGTCTCTCCGGGTCCAACCAGGGTGGGCCTTAGCGCAAGGCGGGAGAGGGAGGCGGCTCTTTCCCGCCCCCTTCCCGGTCCCCCCCCACCACCACCACCACAGCTCCGCTACTCAGCGTTGGAAGCGAAGAGCTCTCGGCTGCCTGCTTGCCCGCGTCCTTCCGCACGGTCGCCGCCACCGCTACCTCTACCTTCCAGGTGCGATCGGGGCTAGGGTCTGGCTGGATTTGGGGGTCCCGGGGCGAGCCCTGCCGGTCGGGTCGCCAGAGGAGGCGCGGGGGGGGAGAAAGCCCCTTCCTTCCTTCCTTCCTTCCTTCCTTCCTTCCTTCCTTCCTTCCTTCCTTCCTTCCCCGAAGCCCCCCCCCTCCCAAGTTGGGAAGACAGGGTCAGCCGCCAGACCCTCCTCCCCATAGTAGCTGGAGGCGCAAAGGGACGAGAAAGAGGGGGTGGCGAGCTGAGTGGGTGAGGGGCTTCCAGTTCTCCTCCGCCCCTCCATCCCAGGGCATTGAGGCAGATTTGGGGAGGGTGGGGGGTCTTCGACGGGCGGGCTCCGCGCCCCCAGCCCCCACCCCCGCTCGCCTTCGCCCTCGTTCTTCCCCCGACCCTGCCCGCGGTCCGGCTTCAGATTTGGGGGTCCCCCCCTCCATTTTCCCGCTTTACACAAAGACGGAGCCTTCGGCTAACTCGCGGACGCCCCCCACCTACCCAATTTGATTTTCCTTCCTTGCTTGGAGCTGCATTGGCCAAGGTCCTGGGTCGAGACCCCCCCTCTCTCCCGCGGGCGAGCCTGGCACCCCCGGAGCGCGCTCCGGAGGACCCCCCCCACCCGCTTCTGGGCTATAGCTCCGACGGACGGTCAAGAGGGTCGCCCCGGAGTAACCCCCCTCGAACTAAGAAGGGATACCCCCCAGGGGGCAGGAACCCGAAAACCGAAAGACCCCCCTTCCCTCTCCCCCCACCCCCCCGAAGCCAGTGGTCCCCTGGTTGGGTCTTCCTCTCTCTTGGAGGCGCAGAGAGGCGACCTCCCGCAGGTGGGGAGGGTCTTCTACCCCATTGATGCGCTACTCCTCGTCTAAGAATTTTGGAAGGGGGAGGGGGGTCCCCCGTAGGAAACCCAAGCTACGATTGGCTGCCGGGCCGACGTTCATTTGCATACCGGCGCCTATTAAAGAGCCGAGGCGGGGTGGCTCTGGCTGAGAAGCTCTGGAAGCAGGTGCCCGCGAGGGAAGCGTGCCTGGAAACGGGTTCGATGCCCGGCGGGGGCCCACGCCGGACCGGCTCTGGGCAGGATTGACAGCCAGGCAGCAGCAGCCCACCCCCCACCCCCCAGGAAGGGGCTTTTGGCTGGCTGGCTGGCTGGCTGGCTGGCTGGCTCGCCCTCTCCTCTTGCCTGCCTGCCTGTTTTCCTTCTCTCTCTCCTCTTTTCTCTTTCTTTCTCTCTCTGGGCTTGGCAGAGCGCGAAGCATGGGCGGCTGCCCGGTTGCGCCCAGCCGTTCCGTGGGCTTCCTCTGCCTGGTTGCTGCTGCTGCTCCTTCTCCTTCTGGCCTCGGCTTTGGGCAAGACGATTCGCTACCACACTGACGAGGAAGACCCTCCCGGCACGGTGATCGGGACCTTGGCCGACGAGTTGCCCCTGAAAGGGGCGTCCGGAGGCGAGAGAGCTTTCCGGCTGGTGAAGGCGCCGGGCAACGGGTCTCTGGTGCGGGTGCGCGAGCGGGACGGGCAGCTGAGCCTGGGCTCGGAGCGGCTGGACCGGGAGCAGCTGTGCGACGGGGGGCCGGCGGAGGCGCCCTGCCTGCTGGCCTTCGACGTGCTGAGCCTGGGCGGTCCGGCGGGCTCCCCGGCGCCCTTCCGCCTGCTGCACGTGGAGCTGGAGGTGCGGGACATCAACGACCACGCGCCGCGCTTCCCGCAGCCGCTGGTGGCCCTGGAGGTGTCGGAGAGCGCGGCGCCCGGCACCCGCCTGCCGCTGCCCCTGGCGCACGACCCGGACGCCGGCTCCAACGGGCTGCAGAGCTTCGCCCTCTCGCCGGGGCAGCCCCTTCGGCCTGGAGGCGCAGAGCCGGGCCGACGGGCTGCGCTGCGCCGAGCTGGTGCTGCTGCGCGGGCTGGACCGGGAGGCGCAAGCGGGCTACCGGCTGGAGCTGGTGGCGGCCGACGGCGGGAGCCCCCCGCGCTCGGGCACGGCCACGCTCAGCGTGCGGGTGCTGGACGCCAACGACAACGCGCCCCGCCTTCCCCCGGGGGCGCGCTCCTGACCCTGGAGCTGCCCGAGGACGCGCCGCCGGGCGCGCTGCTGCTGGAGCTGGCGCGGCGGCCGACGCCGACGAGGGCGCCAACGGGCAGCTGCTCTACGCCTGGGGCAGCCAGGTGGGCGCCGAGGCCCGCCGCCTCTTCAGCCTCGACCCGCTCTCCGGCCGGCTGGCCCTGCGCGCCCCCCGTCGACCACGAGCGGCAGCGCGCCTACGAGCTGGACGTGCAGGTCAGCGACCGCGGCGCCAGCCCGCTCTCCGCCAGCTGCAAGGTGCTGGTCCGCCTGCTGGACGTCAACGACAACGCCCCCGACGTGGCCATCAGCGCCCTGGCGCCCGGCGGGGGCAGCGGCGGCAGCGGCAGCGGCGGGGCGGACGAGGCGGTGGCGTCGGTGAGCGAGGCGGCGGCCACGCAGAGCCTGGTGGGCGCTGGTCAGCACCTCGGACAGCGACGCGGGGGGCCAACGGCCAGGTGCGCTGCGCCCTGCTGGGCCGCGCCCCACCAGCCCTTCGCCCTGCAGCGCGCCTACGACGCCGCCAGCTACCTGGTGCTGACCACCGGCCCCCTGGACCGCGAGCGGGGTGGCCGAGTACAACCTCACGCTGGTGGCCGAGGACCTGGGCTCGCCCCCGGCCAAGACGGTCCGCTCGCTCACGGTGCGGGTGGCCGACGAGAACGACAACGCCCCGCGCTTCGCCAAGGCCCGCTACGAGGTGGCCCTGCCGGAGAACAACCCCCCGGGGGCCTACCTGACCACCGTGGGGGCTTCCGACCCGACTCTGGATCCAACAGCAAGGTGACCTACCGGCTACTGGACAACCAAATCATGGGGGCCTCTATCTCCACCTATGTGTCGGTAGATCCAGCCACCGGAGCGATCTACGCCCTCCGAACGTTCAACTATGAGATCCTGAAAGAGGTGGAATTGTCCATCCAAGCCACGGACGGGGGATCTCCGCCGCTCTCCAGCACGGCCTTGGTCAAGGTACGGGTGATGGACCAAAACGACAACGCTCCGGTCATCACTTCGCCTGCGCTCACCAATGGGTCCCCTTGAAATTGGGGTGTCCAGCAGAGCTTCCCGGGACTCCCTTGTGGTCCACATCAAAGCCAGGGACGCAGATGAGGGGGTCAACGCAGAGCTGAGCTTCACTTTCTCGGAGGATCCCCAGCAGCAGGAAAGATCTCTAGACCTTTTTGCCATCCACCAGAAAACGGGGGAGGTTACGCTCAGGAGGAGCTTATCTGAAGAACAGCTGGGCCAAGTCTATCCTTTGCTTCTGACTGTGGTGGACAACGGGCTGCCACCTCTCTCCACCACTGTCGTGGTCAACTTCCTGGTGACTGCATCGCTACCTCCCTCTAGTGGCCAGGAGTTGGTGGCCAAGCCCAGCTCTTGGGAAGACCAACCTTTGCAATGGGATGTCCCCTTAATCGTCATCATTGTCCTGGCTGGAAGTTGTACGTTGCTCCTGGTGGCCATCATCACCATTGCTACCACTTGCAACCGGCGTAAAAAGGAGAAGAAGGTGGTCTTGGAGGAACCTCTTGACACTTCTCACCTGGAGCAGGGCCATCAGGAGGGAAGTGCCAGTGATGGTGCCCTCAACCCCTCCAGCCCCCACTTTGATGTGCATTCCTTCCCCAGCAAATCTTCTTTCGCTAGTCCCGAGCCGTCTCCAGCCAGCGAAGATATTCCGGTTTCTGAGCACAGCCGGGAAACCACCAGTCTGTACGACAGCCAGAACCGACTCCGAGGAGCGAATGCGGAGGTAACCTCCTGCACCTTCCTTTACCTTGTGAAGAGAGGGAAACTTGCCTTTCTGGTTTCGACTTAGCGTATCTCACTGAAATTAGTGAAATGCAGGCCATAATTAATAACTTTTATTCATTTCTCCTACTCTACTCTACTCTACTCTATTCTATTCTATTCTAATTCTATTCTATTCATCCCTCCTCTATTCTATTCTATTCTACTCTACTCTACATTCTATTCTATTCTATTCTATTCTATTCTATACTCTTTCTGTTCTGTTCTATTCTATTCTGTTCTCCTACTCTACTCTACTCTATTCTATTCTTATATTCTACTGTATTCTATTCTGTTCTATTCTACTCTACTCTACTCTACTCTACTCTACATTCTATTCTATTCTGTTCTATTCTATTCTATTCTATTCTATACTATACTATACTCTTTCTGTTCTGTTCTATTCTGTTCTCCTACTCTACTCTACTCTACTCTACTCTACTCTATTCCTATATTCTACTGTATTCTATTCTATTCTATTCCACTCTACTCTACTCTACTCTACATATTCTATTCTATTCTATTCTATTCTATTCTATTCTATTCTATTCTATTCTATTCTATTCCATTCCATTCCATTCCACTCCACTCCACTCCACTCCACTCCACTCCACTCCACTCCACTCCATATTTTCTATTCTATTCTATTCTATTCTATTCTATTCTATTCTATTCTATTCTATTCTATTCTATTCTATTCCATTCCATTCCATTCCATTCCATTCCATTCCACTCCACTCCATATTTTCTATTCTATTCTATTCTATTCTATTCTATTCTATTCTATTCTATTCTATTCTATTCTATTCTATTCTATTCTATTCTATTCTATTTGAGTTACTCACATTGAAAGTTTCCTGAATGCAAATAAAGCATGTTAGAATTTCAAGTATTAGAGATCCAGCTGGATTATCTGGCTTCAGGGGGTACAGTGGGTATAGGCCAGGGATCCCCAACCCCTAGTCCGTGGACCGACACCCATCCGCGGCATGGCAGGAATTGGCCCATGCAAACAAGCCACGGGATGCAGGCTGATGTGAAACCACGCCCCTTCCAGTCCGTGGGAACACCTCTCTCTCCGGAACCGGTCCCTGGTGCTCCAAAGGTTGGGGGGGTCACTGTTGTAGATTTGGCCTTTGGTGAACAGATCTGAAAAAATAGCGGTGTTTAATTTCGTGGCTCGTTTCTTTATTATTCTAAGTCTCAAGGATCTGATGAACTATAAATACGGGGGGGGGGGGGTAAGGGGTATATAGAGATAGAAGAGTCCCCTGGGGTCTGATGATTAGCCTGGTTTATTCATGTTCTTTCTTCTGACCATCATTCTGCCTTTTCTTTCTTTGTCTGTCTGCGTGTTTCTTCTCCAACCCTCGTTCTCCCTCCTGGCGTCGGTGCTCCTTCCCAGTGTTACACTTCCACCCCTAGTTACGGCAAAGAACCAGCAGCCCCGGTCGCCATGTGGAAGGGCCACTCTTTCAACACTCTGTCGGGCCGGGAAGGAGACAAATTCAGCGGGAAAGACAGCGGCAAAGGGGACAGCGACTTCAATGATAGTGATTCTGACATCAGCGGAGATGCCCTGAAGAAGGACCTGATCACCCACATGCAGAACGGTAAAGATTCCTTTCAGCGCTCGGCTGACCGACCTGAAGTGTTCACAGGGAGGTGAAACCGCGGCTTCTGAAGCAGAGTAAAACGAACAGGGTGTTCCTTGCAAAGCCCCTCTGGTATCCTAAATATTCCTCATTCCTTTTGGGAAAGCTAGGAATACGCAGGGCAGGAGCCCTGCTCTTCTTCGTAGCCACTCAAGAGAGCTCTTGGGGATTTCAGCACCAATGGGGCAAAAGATTTTTAGAATAGAATAGAGCTGGAAGCTGCTGTTTATTTCATATTCTTAGAATAGAATAGAATAGAATAGAATAGAATAGAATAGAATAGAATAGAATAGAATAGAATAGAATAGAATAGAATAGAATAGAATAGAATAGAATAGAATAGGAATAAGTATAGAATAGAATAGAATAGAATAGAATAGAATAGAATAGAATAGAATAGAATAGAATAGAATAGAATAGAATAGAATAGAATAGAATAGAATAGGAATAAGTATAGAATAGAATAGAATAGAATAGAATAGAATAGAATAGAATAGAATAGAATAGAATAGAATAGAATAGAATAGAATAGAATAGAATAAGTATACAATAGGAATAGAATAGAATAGAATAAGTATAGAATAGAATAGAATAGAATAAGTATAGAATAGGAATAGGAATAGGAATGGAATAGAATAGAATAGAATAGAATAGAATAGAATAGAATAGAATAGAATAGAATAGAATAGAATAGAATAGAATAGAATAGAATAGAATAGGAATAAGTATAGAATAGGAATAGGAATAGAAAATAGAATAGAATAGAATAGAATAGAATAGAATAGAATAGAATAGAATAGAATAGAATAGAATAGAATAGAATAGAATAGAATAGAATAGAACAGAATAGAATAGAATAGAATAGGAATAAGTATAGAATAGAATAGAATAGAATAGAATAGAATAGAATAGAATAGAATAGAATAGAATAGAATAGAATAGAATAGAATAGAATAGAATAGAATAGAATAGAATAGGAATAAGTATAGAATAGAATAGAATAGAATAGAATAGAATAGAATAGAATAGAATAGAATAGAATAGAATAGGAATAAGTATAGAATAGGAATAGGAATAGAAAATAGAATAGAATAGAATAGAATAGAATAGAATAGAATAGAATAGAATAGAATAGAACAGAACAGAATAGAATAGAATAGAATAGAATAGGAATAAGTATAGAATAGAATAGAATAGAATAGAATAGAATAGAATAGAATAGAATAGAATAGAATAGAATAGAATAGAATAGAATAAGTATAGAATAGGAATAAGTATAGAATAGGAATAAGTATAGAATAGGAATAGGAATAGGAATAGAAAATAGAATAGAATAGAAAATAGAATAGAATAGAATAGAATAGAATAGAATAGAATAGAATAGAATAGAATAGAATAGAATAGAATAGAATAGAATAGAATAGAACAGGACCTTGGAGGTCTTCTAGTCCAGCCCCCTGCTCAAGCAGGAGATCCTATACCATTTCAGACAAGTGACTGTCTAGTCTCTTCTTAAAAACCTCCAGTGATGGAGTGCCCATGATTTCTGGTGGCAAGCTATTCCACTGGTTAATTTTTCTCACTGTTAGGAAGTTTCTCCTTAATTCCAAGTTGCTTCTCTCTTTGGTCAGTTTCCAACCATTTGTTTCTCGTCCTGCCCTCTGGTGCTTTGGAGAATAGTTTGACCCCCCTCTTCTTTTGGGGCAGCCCCTCAAATACTAGAATGCTGCTATCATGTCTCCCCTATTTCTTCTTTGCTTTAGACTAGCCAAACCCAAGTCCCACAGCCATTTCTAGTATGATTTAGTCTCCAGGCCTTGGATCATCTTAGTTTCTCTTCTCTGAACTTTTTCCAACGTCTCCACATCTTTTTTGTAGTATGGTGGCCAAAATTGGTTGCAAGATAGAGGATGCACCCGCCCCACTGGAACAGATTCATTTTAATTAAATGTTGCATTATCCTGCTCATAAGAGAACGCTCCTCCGTTTCCACTACACTGCTTTGAGGCTGAGAGATACTCATCAAAGTCACTAAGAAAGGTTCATGGCTGAGTAGAAATGTGAGCTCTGTTTGATTGGCTCTCGTAAAATACATGATTTTGCAAGATCCAGTCTGGGTCGGTTCCTGAGGATGGGCTCCATTACAAAAGCTCAGAAGATTAAACCTTTGGTCCTGGTGACCTACCCCGATTGGATCTTTCGCCATTATCCTGGGACTCGTATATTTGCCTTCCTTCGTAGTTGGTTTTACTTCCAAGTCAGATTAGCAGATAGATAATAATAATATTACAATAATAAAGTTGGAAGGGACCTTGGAGGTCATCTAGTCCAACCCCGTACTCAGGCAGGAAACCCTATACCATTTCAGACAAATGGCTGTCCAGTCTCTTCTTAAAAACTTCCAGTGTTGGAGCATTCACAGCTTCTGGAGGCAGGTTGTTCCACTGATTAATTGTCGGGAAGTTTCTCCTTAGTTCCAGGTTGCTTCTCTCCTTGATTAGTTTCCATCCATTGCTTCTTGTCCTGCCTTCGGGTGCTCGGGAGAATGGCTTGACTCCCTCTTCTTTGGGGCAGCCCCTGAAATATTGGAACGCCGCTATCATGTCACCCCCTCGTCCTTCTCTTCATTAAACTAGACATACTCAATTCCTGCAACTGTTCCTTATATGTTTTAGCCTCCAGTCCCCCAATCATCTTTGTTGCTCTTCTCTGCACTCTTTCTAGAGCACAGGTTGGCAACCTGCAGCTCCAGAGCCACATGTGGCTCTTTGAGCCTTCCCCTGTGGCTCCCAGCCTCCTCTGCCATTTGCAGAGAGAGAGAGAGAGAGAGAGAGAGAGAGAGAGAGAGAGAGAGAGAGAGAGAGAGAGAGAGAGAGAGGCACTTGCGCTTCCTTGCTTCTCTCTCTGTCTGTCTCTCTCTGTGTTTGTGGTTGTGTGTGTGTGTGTGTAAAAGAGAGTAGACTCATGGTGTTCTCAAAAGCTTTTTGGGTGGGGCTCTTCCCTTTGCTGCATCTCTGTAGGAAGCAGGAAACAGGAAGGGCAGGAGAGAGCTAGCTAGCCCAGCTATGCTGACTCAGGAATTCTGGGAGTTGAAGTCCATGAGTCATAAAAGAGCCAAGGTTGCCTATCCCTGAGCTTGTTGGAGAACAGCTTGAAACCAGCTTGCCAGGTGAGCAGAAGATCA
The DNA here is from genome assembly GCA_034064705.1 of Bothrops alternatus. NCBI lineage: Eukaryota > Metazoa > Chordata > Lepidosauria > Squamata > Viperidae > Bothrops > Bothrops alternatus. The sequence continues at coordinate 45,943 of JARGCV010001229.1, read as the reverse complement.
GAGAGAGGGAGAGGGGAGAGAGAGAGAGGGGGGGGGGGAAGAGGACTGGCAGACCAAGGACAGAAAGAGGGAGAGGGAGAGAGAGCGAGAGACCCTTTTGACATCTAAAATAAAGATAACACTGCGTATATCCTGTTTTACCTTTATGAGATATATAAATATAAAAGGTAAAAAAAGATATATACAGTGTTATCTTCATTTTAGATGTCAAAAGGGTTTTGCAGCTCCCAGTGTTTTGTTTTTGGTGGGAAACAGGTCCAAGTGGCTCTTTGAGTGTTTTGGGTTGCCTACCCCTGTTCTAGAGTCTCAACATTTTTTTTACATTGTGGTGACCAAAACTGGATGCAGTATTCCAAGTGTGGCCTTACCAAGGCCTTGTAAAGTGATTTTGATTCTATCCCTCTGGTCATGCAGCCCAGCACTGTGTTGGCCTTTTTGGCAGCTGCAGCACACGGCTGGCTCCTATTTAAGGGATTGTCCACTAGGACTCCGAGGTCCCTCTCACAGTTGCTACTACTGAGCAAGGTACCCCCTGTACTATACCTGTGCATTTGGTTTTTCTTGCTCAAAGACAGAACCTTATTTTTTTTTTTTCACCATTGAATTTCTTTGCAGCTGCAGATTTCTCCATTGTTTGCTCATGGTTGAAAACGGGAGGCATTTTTTAGACTGTTGAAAATGGAAGGCATTCTTAGAACAGAGTGCAGCTGTTGTCTCCATAACTAAAAGAGGGAAATTGCAACTGAAAACATGCCTGGTGAGAAGGAACCACTGTGTTAGATTAGGGCAGTGTCTCTTCACCTTGGCAGTTCCAGATGCGTTGTCTTCTGTTCCCAGAGAATTAACTATTTGCCAAGAATTGGACCACATCTGGAAACTGCCATAGGGAGAAAGTTTAGGTTGGAAGAAGCTGGTTTTCTGCAATTGTTGGGTTTCGGTTGGTGTCGTCCTTGATCGCCGGTAATGCTGGCTGAGTTTCACAAAAGCTGAAACCCACCAACAGCTAAAGGAGCACAGATTGTCCACGTCTGCTTTTTCCCTGTAAGCTGTTACGATGTACAAGTTGAAATGACAGACAAGGAACAAGGACATGAAGCGCACAGTATCACTTGAGCCATGCATCATTGCTTTGGGTACCCTACTTCTACTTTCCATGGATCTTATAATGAAAATACGAAGATAGATATTATTCAGGATCAGTTTTAGTCTCCAGGCCTTAGATCATCTTAGTTGCTCTTCTCTGAACTTTTTCCAACGTCTCCACATCTTTTTTGTAGTATGGTGGCCAAAATTGGTTGCAAGATAGAGGATGCACCCGCCCCACTGGAACAGATTCATTTTAATTAAATGTTGCATTATCCTGCTCATAAGAGAACGCTCCTCCGTTTCCACTACACTGCTTTGAAGCTGAGAGATACTCATCAAAGTCACTAAGAAAGGTTCATGGCTGAGTAGAGATGTGAGCTCTGTTTGATTGGCTCTCATAAAATACATGATTTTGCAAGATCCAGTCTGGGTCGGTTCCTGAGGATGGGCTCCATCACAAAAGCTCAGAAGATTAAACCTTTGGTCCTGGTGACCTACCCCGATTGGATCTTTCGCCATTATCCTGGGACACGTATATTTGCCTTCCTTCGTAGTTGGTTTCACTTCCAAGTCAGATTAGCAGATAGATAATAATAATATTATAATAATAAAGTTGGAAGGGACCTTGGAGGTCATCTAGTCCAACCCCGTACTCAGGCAGGAAACCCTATACCATTTCAGACAAATGGCTGTCCAGTCTCTTCTTAAAAACTTCCAGTGTTGGAGCATTCACAGCTTCTGGAGGCAGGTGGTTCCACTGATTAATTGTTCTCACTGTCGGGAAATTTCTCCTTAGTTCCAGGTTGCGTCTCTCCTTGATTAGTTTCCATCCGTTGCCTCTTGTCCTGCCTTCAGGTGCTGTCCACTCTCTTCTTAAAAACCTCCAGTGAAGAAGCATCCTTGACTTCTAGTGGCAAGCTGTTCCGCTGGTTAATTGTCCTCACTCTTAGGAAGTTTCTCCTTAATTCCAGGTGGCTTCTCTCCTTGGTTAGTTTCCATCCGTTGTTTCTTGTCTTGCTTTCTGCTGCTTTAGGAGAATAGCTTGACTCCCTCTTCTTTGGGGCAGACCCTCCAATATTGAAACACTACTGTCATGTCACTCCTCGTCCTTTTCTCTAGACTAGCCTAAGCCAAATCCTGCATGTGTTTTTGTCTCCCGGCCTTTAATCATCTTCATTGCTCTTCTTGGCACTTTTTCCAAAGTCTCAACCTCGGGTTTTTTTTTGTAATGTGGGGATCAGAACTGGATGCAGCATTCCAGATGTGGTCTTTACTTTACTGAGGCTTTCTTTTTCATTTTTCCATTTCATTCTGAGTTTTAATAACAGTACAGGTAGCTCTCCACACACACACACACACACACACACACGCCCCATTTATGACCATTTGTTTTGCAAGCATCCAAAGTTATGTTGCTGTCAAAAAAAAAAAGGAATTTATAATTAGTCCTTGCACTTAGGACCATCTCAGCGTCAACACTGCAATAATCAGCACGGTAGTTACGACCATCCCTGTGGTTACATGATCAAAAATTTGGACCCTTGGGCAACTGTCATGTAGTTGCAGCGTCTTGGGGTCTTTCGATTATCATTTACAATTTTCCCAGGAGGATTCTGACAAGCAGAGTCAACGGCGAAAGACGGATCTGCTTAATGACGCCATGATTCACTTAAAGACGTGACAAGAAAAGGTTGTAAAATTGAGCCCAATTCACTTAACAGCTACCTTGCTTAGTGACGGAAATTGTGGATGTAAGACTACTTTTACACTATATCGTTAGATAATTTACTCAATTTTCACCACAGTTCTGTTTTATTCCCTGATTCTTTTCAATAGTCTTTTATTTGTCCATTGTGGCTCATATCAATGCTGATTTTTCCCCCTTGGGGAACGTAGAAGAGAGAAGCCTAGAGATATACAACACTGCGAAAACCAAGTTATTTTAACCATATTTACATTTTTTAAGGGCTTTGGATTGGCTTCCCCAGTCAATAGAAGTGATAAGAATTGTAGACTGATGTTTTGAGGACAATAGATTTGGGAAAACATAGGTGATTGACTTTCAGAAGTCAGTTTAGGGTATTTGAACACACACAACTCCAGGCTACATGCTTCCTTCTTTCCCTCCTCCCAAATTAGATGAACAGAACCAACTGAATGAACAAAACACTATTGGAGTCAATATTGTTTCCAGGGAATTAAGCCATCATGATGGTATTGATAAAGCTACAGGAATTTTCATGAGTGGGGAAAGTTATACCTATCCTTGCCTTTCCTCAACGTGGAGGGTTGCGACATGTTGAGGGCTTCAGGACACATAGTCCTCGACTTATGACCACAACTGAGCCCAAAATTTCTGTTGCTAAGTGAGACAGTTGCCCCATTTTACAAACTTTTTCCAACTCTGTTATTCCATTCCATTCATTCTGTTCTGTTCCTCTCATTCTATTCCATTCTGTTTTATTCTGTTCTGTTCCATTACATTACATTCATTCTGTTCTGTTCCATTCTTTCTATTCTATTCTGTTCTGTTCTGTTCTGTTCTGTTCTGTTCTGTTCCGTTCTGTTCCGTTCCATTCCATTCTCTATTCTATTCTGTTCTGTTCTATTCTGTTCTCCTACTCTATTCTACTCTATTCTATCCTATCCTATTCTATTCTATTCTATTCTATTCTATTCTATTCTATTCTATTCTATTCTATTCTATTCTATTCTATTCTATTCTATTCTATTCTATTCTATTCTATTCTATTCATCCCTCCTCTATTCTATTCTATTCTATTCTACTCTACTCTACTCTACTCTACATTCTATTCTATTCTATTCTATACTATACTCTTTCTGTTCTGTTCTGTTCTGTTCTATTCTGTTCTCCTACTCTACTCTACTCTACTCTACTCTATTCTATTCCTATATTCTACTGTATTCTATTCTATTCTACTCTACTCTACTCTACATATTCTATTCTATTCTATTCTATTCTACTCTACTCTACTCTACTCTACTCTACTCTACTCTACTCTACTCTACTCTATTCTATTCTATTCTATTCTATTCTATTCTATTCATCCCTCCTCTATTCTATTCTACTCTACTCTACTCTACTCTACTCTACTCTACTCTACATTCTATTCTATTCTATTCTATTCTATACTCTTTCTGTTCTGTTCTGTTCTGTTCTATTCTGTTCTCGTACTGTACTCTACTCTACTCTATTCTATTCCTATATTCTACTGTATTCTATTCTACTCTACTCTACTCTACATATTCTATTCTATTCTATTCTATTCTATTCTATTCTATTCTATTCTATACTCTTTCTGTTCTGTTCTGTTCTGTTCTCCTACTCTACTCTACTCTACTCTACTCTACTCTACTCTATTCTATTCCTATATTCTAATGTATTCTATTCTACTCTACTCTACTCTACTCTACTCTACTCTACATATTCTATTCTATTCTATTCTATTCTATTCTATTCTATTCTATTCTATTCTATTCTATTCTATTCTATTCTATTCTATTCTATTCTATTCTATTCTATTCGAGTTACTCATGTTGAGAGTTTCCTGAATGCAAATAAAGCATGTTAGAATTTCAAGTATTAGAGATCCAGCTAGATTATCTGGCTTCAGGGGGTACAGTGGTATAGGCCAGGGGTCCCCAGCCCCTAGTCCGTGCACCGACACCCATCCGCGGCTATTCTTGTCACAACTGTTAAGTGAATCGCTCCAATTGTTAAGTTAGTCACACGGTTGTTAAGTGAATCTGGCTTCCCCCATTGAATTGGCTTGTCAGAAGGTCGCAGAAGAGGATCACCTGATCCCAGGACCGCTGCAACCATCATAAATATGAGCCAGTTGCCAATGTTCAAATTTTGATCCCATGACCAAGTGGATGCTGCAACAGTCGTAAGTGTGAAAAAATGATCATACGTCACCTTTTTCCAGTGCCCTTGTGACTTTGAACAGTCACTAAATGAACGGTTGTAAGTCCAGGACTCTCTGTCCTGACGTGACAAAAACTATGACGCTTTGCAATTCTGAGACCAGTCAATGAATTTCAAAACGGGCTTGCAGGATCCACCGAGGAAGAAGATGGTTACCTACTTACTCATTACTTACTCAAAGCTGCATATATTTGTCTGGTGGACTTGCATCAAGGCTGGACTTCGAGCAGAATAAAATTAAGCTGCTGCCCTTCGGTTGGATCCTGCTGGAGCGTGTGCTGTTGTCACAGGCTTTCTAGCAACCCAAATCCTTGCAGAGGTTCCGATCCACCCAAATGAGGCCCGCGGGAGGAGCTCAGTTGCCAGAGATCCAGCAGGAATGAAGGAATCACCATTTCTAGCCGTCTGCTTCGGAATCAAAATGGCAGCTTCTTAATCCCAAACGCCAGAATATAGTTGATTTTGCTTTGCAGAGGGGTGTGTGTGTGTGTGTTGTGTGTGTGTGTGTGTGCTAGTTTGGGACAAATTTGCTATTAGGTGGGAGTGGGAGTGTTCCTCTCCTGCTCGGAATGAATGAAGGAGGATATCTGCAGCTCAGGGTTGAAATGAAGGGTCCTCGGTGCTCTCTGAGCTGGGTGGTTTTCCCGCAGACGTTTCATTACCCAACTAGGTAACATCATCAGGGATAGTGATGATGTTATCTCCTGATGATGTTGCCTAGTTGGGTGATGAAATGTCTGCATGAAAACAAGCAAGCTCAGAGAGCACCAAGGACCCCACAGTCGTCCTTCTCCTTCTCCTCCTCCTCAACTCCTTTCTAGCACTGATGATGTTACTTAGTTGGGTAATGAAATGTCTGCAAGAAAACAACCAAGCTCAGAGAACACCAAGGACCCCACAGTCATCTC